>JAUTBS010454658.1:0-15075 GCA_032361285.1 Aequorea victoria | reverse complement strand
GATTAAAAAGATCTCAACCATTAAAACTAACACATAGGACAAATGTCCCATCAATTGCTCTAATTTATTATATAGATATATATACATATATCATGATTTATATCCAAAACAGAGGGGAATGAGAGAGAAAACAAACTAGAGAAAGAAGAAGACGACAGATAAGATGACAGCGGTGGTCGGCAGTGGCGGCAGCGGCGGTGCACGGTGGTGGTTGCGGCGTTTGGTGAGAGAACCGGAGGAATAAAGAAGGAGAGACTGAGAGGGATGTGAGAGAGAGAGAGGGAGAGAACATTAGAGGGAGAGAGAGAATTTAGAAGTTCTGAAGAGGGAATGGGGGAGGAGGAAATTGGAGGATTTGTATTAAATGGGATAAAAGAAGATTTTTAGGAGCAAAAAATCTCCCAATTTCCTCAACGATTTTCATCTTACCAACTTTTCAAATTTACTGCCATAGTCATCTTGATTCTTTTTGGAATTATCCTATATTCATTTTCTATTACCAAAAAAGCAATATCATATCTTATTTTTAAATTCCACCAACAAAATTAATCCATTTTATTGATTAAATTATACAAAATATTTATTATTTCTACTCATTCTATTTTTTGTTAGTTAACTTATTTTAATTAATTAATTTATTATTTCATTTGATTATGTTTTTATTTAGTTGATTTTAATTTTAATTAATCAATTTAATTATTAGCCTTAAAATTATAAAAATTCTACCGGGTTTTACACAGCGTGCATTCCTTAACCAATTTAATTAATTTTAATTAGGTGAGCCTATACCGCACTACTCCGAGTAGATTAGATCATCCTCTGGAGGGTGGGCGTGACAGTGTTAGCATAACCTTATGTATTATCATTATGTCCATTGATATTCCAGATTTCGGGGCATCACACAAGCAATATGAACGTAAAGAATATAGGAATAACAAGAAAGTGCAAAAGGAATAGATGGCTGCTAACTTTGAAACCTAGAAGTCAACAAATGTTTGAAGCTTAAAATCCCTTTCTTTTTGTTAACCCCGAACATGGCCTACATTACAGTCTAAAAGAAAGTCATTTCTAATTGAAGAACGTGACTTAGAAATGAGAATTCAGACATTAGGGGCATACACCCTTTCCAAGTTACGAGCAAGTACATCCCTGAAGCTAATGCTTGGATTGCTTTGTTCAATGATCGATGTTGTGATGAAGACCCGCAGCATGCAGCTTTTCACAGCCAGATAGCATGATCAACCATGTGACTAGGGACATTTAAGGTTAAAAGGAATGCATTTTCGAGAAGTACAAGGTCTTACAGAAAATTGAAGGCACATGCCATTTCATTCGGCAACTGAAAGATGGTTGAAACTAGGGGCATTAGCCAAAAGGATTATCTTTGAGATGCTTAGTAAGGGGCATATTATGTTTTGGAGATAGGGACATAATGATGCACGAGACCATCAAAGGGCACGAGATCTCCGTCACTCAATGAAGGCATGTATACCTTTGTGACACCTGAATGATCAAGAGTGAGCTCCTTGAGATATGTGTGTGATAATCAGAGTCATAAGGGAAAAAGTCCTCAATACTTAAGATCTTAGTCATAAGCTCTCAACATAGTTGAAAAAACCTTTTTCAGACTATCTTCCTAGCCTCAACCTTTGAGGCCTCTAAGCTTTCAACATAATTGGAAGACTTCATTTGAAATCTCAACATTGTTAAATTCCAAGCTTTCGGCAAAGCAAGGGAGCCATTCCCTTTATTCTGCAATCAAATCCTTCAAGGTGCTTACCATTCTCTCAAGGGCATGACGCTTTGAGTTAAAATCAAGCAACTATATGTTGTCACGTCCTTGTTCGTATCTCTCATATGTCAGTTATTTTATCTATTTAAAAAATTGAGTCTTGTCCACTCCTTTAGTGTCGCTTTACTAGTCGAACTCTTAGAAGCATCCATGGCTAGAAATGATGATTGATTGAGCAAGATCACCATCGTTACCAATTTGTTGAACCTGAGAAGGACATTAGCCCAGCTTACCGTTTAGCGCCATAATGAGCAAGTCATCTGTAATATCTGATACTTGAATGCATATCTGTTGTATTTTCTATGTTTGGTTATGAGTTTTTAAGTTGTTTTTCGACATAAACTGACTTTCAAAAATCCTTTTCGGCATCAATTTGCTAAAAAATATCGTTAGATACAAAAAAAAATCTAAAACTGCATTCAAACATGAAGTTCCCTTCAAAATTGGCTCGCCTGCCTCAAAGACTCTCTTTTCAAAAAAGGCTTGTTTGTATTACATACACTATGAGACAACCTCTCTTCAAAATTACTCATCCGCCTTAAAGGCTCTTTCAAAAGAAAATCTCTTCGAAATGGCTCGCCCGCTTTAAAGGCCATTTCAGAAAAGTCTTTTTTTTTTTTCAAAATGGTTTGCCTACCTTAAAGGCCCTCTCAGAAAAACGTTCTTCAAAATGGCTCGCCCACCTTAAAGACCCTTTTAGAAAAATTTCCTTCAAAATGGCTCTCCCGCCTTAAAGTTCTTCCCGAAAATCTCTTTTAAAAAAATTATATATATATATATATATATGTGTGTGTGTGTGTGTGTGTGTGTGTCTCTGTGTCTGTGTGTCGTCCGCCTCAAAGGCTCTCATAAGAAATTTCTCGTCAAAAGCGGTTGCCCACCTTAAAGGTTCTCTCAAGGAAAATGAATCTCTCTTCAAAGTGGTTTGTCTGGCTTAAAGTCTCTCTCAAATAATTTTTTTTCAAAATGGCTCTCTTGTCTTAAAAGCTCTTTCAAAAAATCCCTCTTCAAAATGGCTTGCCCGCTTTAAACGTTCATCTCTCTAAAAAAGAAAAATTCAAAAAGCTCGCCCGCCTTAAAGGCTTTCTCAAAAAACTTCTCTTCAAAGTGACTTTTCCACCTTAAAGGCTCCCTCAAATAATTTTTTCTTCAAAATGACTCACCCACCTTGAAGGCTCTTTCAGGAAATTTCTCTTCAAAGAGGCTCGTCCACCTTAAAAGCTCTCTCTCAAGAAAATAAAAAATGTCAATAGGGCTTGCCAACCTAAAAGGTTTCCCAAAGATCTCTTTAACAAAGAAAATTCTTTCTCAAAAATTGTTCACCATCATTAAAGGCATAACTCATAATATTTTGCTCGGCATTAAAGACATTATCTCATAAGTTTCTCGTCAGTATCAAAGGCGTTATCTCAAAATTTGTCCACCGAAATTAAAGGCATAATCTTCAAAAAGTTGCCTACCAGCATTAAATGAACAATCTCAAAATTTGTCTGCCTACATTAAAGGCATATTCTTCAAAAAGTTATCCGCCAACATTAAAGGCCTAATCTTCAGAAGTTGTACGCCCTCATCAAAGGCATTACCTCAGAAGCTGTCCTCCCACATTAAAAGCATTAGCTCAGAAGTTGCTCGCCCACATCAAAGACATTAGCTGAAGTTGTTTTCTCGCATCAAATGCATTACTTCAAAATTTGTTTGTCTGCATCAAAGGTATCATCTCAAAAATTGCTGGCCTGCATCAAAAGCATTATCTCAAAAGTTGTTCGCCAGCATCAAAGGCATTCTCTTAGAAGTTGATGGTCTGTATCAAAAGTATTATATCATAGTTGCTCGCCCGCATCAAAGACTCTATCTCAGAATTTTCTTACCAACAATAAAGGGTTTACCTCAAAATTAGCTCACCCGCATTAAAGGCAATCTCGTCGACAGTGACTCACTTGCCTAAAAAGGTTTTTTTCTAAAAAGGTTTGGAATAGGCATGCCTGCCTCAAAGGTATTATCTCAAACTTATTTTCTAAAAATGGCTTATTAACCTTAAAGTATTTTTCAAAAAAGAGGAAAAATATCTTTTTATTTATTTCTAGACATGAAAGTAGTTTATCAACTGTCCCATGAACTACGCTGGTGTGATCTTTTGCAAAGAAGTACGTAGACAACTCAAAAGATACCAGAGTGCGATCGAAATCTTTTTCTTAATTTTCATTGATATTTTATTTTTAGGCCCGTTCATTATGCCTTGTCAAAAATATTTTATCTTATGCTTAGACATTCATTTCTATAAACATGTTGTTACACGAGGGGCATCTGTAGACACCTCATTTTGATCGTGCATAATGCACAGACCTGCTACCTAGCCCTTTCCTATGATGAAAATGTTTTGAAGGATAAGAATAGTTTTTGACAAGATCGAATTGACATGAGAGTCGCTCAAAGTTATATTCCCCTTCAAACCCTCCTCTGTTTCAAACAATTTCTGACAAAAAAAATTCAAACGTTATTTTCTTATCCATTGAATCTTGTTTTCAATCAAAATAATTTCAAAACATAAGTCGTAAATCTCTTAGTTTAACTTTCAAAAGACCAGGTAAGCCCTTTTCATTCCTAGGACACCCCTCCATCTAGTTTAAAAAGTTTTTGACTAACCTTTTTCAAATGATTTTTTATCATTTATCGAGCCTTCTTTCAATCAAACCAATCTCTAAACATATTTCTTGAATATTTTATTAGTCATTTTAAAGCTTGGATAAATCCTTTTTCCCTTCAAGAATATCCAAAAACACTCCAAAAAGTAAACACAAAAAACTAACATTGGGAGCTCCTAGGGCCTGGCCGGCCATAGGGCTGCATGGCCTAGCCCGCCTTCCAAGCTCTGTCTATCACACCCCAATTTGGGAAGGATGACTGGCCATGGATCATGGGCCTTGGCCCAGTGAACCAAGTAAGCCTAAACATGCAATTAACTAACTATAAGCTAATTAAAATTCAATTTTCAAGAATTTAAGCAATTAAAATCCATAAATATAAATGTGAGACAAAACAGCCCACTATCTTCTCAATGTATCTCAACATCTCATTAACAATTATTTAAATTATTCATATGCGAAAGCTAAAATATGAATGCATGTCCTGGAGGTCCTTATTTTGGAATCCCTTGAAGCAGTCGAATTCGTCATCTAACTTTTTTCTTGATTCCCTAAAATGTGTTGAGTACAATGTCAGCTAAAGCTGGTGAATGAAACATGCATAATACAATACAGTTCACAATAGGGGATACAAAACATATTTGTACATCAACATAATTATGGCATGATATATATATATATATATATATATATATATATATATACAGTAATATCAAAAGGGTGAGTCCATCATCTAGTTTCTTTCTTGATTCCCTAAAATGTGTTGAGTACAATGTCAGCTAAAGCTGGTGAATGGAATATGCATAATACAATACAGTTCACAATAGAGGATACAAAACAGATTTGTACATCAACATAATCATGTCATGATATATATACAGTAATATCAAAAGGGTGATCATTCAACCCATCATTTCATTTTAAAGGACGATCATTCAACCTATCATTTCATTTCTTGAAAATATATGTATTTTTCATTTGGTCTTGTTAACACGAGTCACCAAGATATCACATCATCAGACACAAATCTGTGCCACAATAGTATATACATATATATATAGTTCATTTGGTCCCGTTAGCACGAGTCACCAAGATATTCTATCATCAGACATTAGTCTGTATCTTATATATTTTTCATTTGATAACGTACACGAGTCACCAAAATATCTCATCATCAGACATTAGTCTGCATCATATATATACTTTTCATTTGGTAACATTACACGAGTCATCAAGATATCTCATCATCAGATATTAGTCTGTATCATATATACTTCTCATTTGATAACATTACACGAGTCACCAAGATATCATAATAATGGAATAGGAGTCAAAACTTGTACAACATTGGTTAAGAAACCTTTTCATATCTTAAAACATTTTTTCTATGATTTTTCTCTACAAGAGGATATCACACAATATCATTCAAAAAGCTTCTTAAAACATATGCATCTCTTTTCCAAATAAATTTTGGGGAATATGGGGTAGCAGATAAATCCACTCACAAGTAAAATATTTGTATCATGTTTTTTATAAGAAAATGTTATAAAAGTGCATTTAAAAGAATTTAGAAGCATATAAGTTTCTTTGCTAAAATAGTTTGGGAATACGGAAATTTTGCATAAATATACATAGCATGTAAAATCACTCACCTGATACCTAATGCAAGCTTAAACAAATAAGAATGCAATCTACGGTTCACACGTCAAGCTGATTATACAATACAATAATCAAAATCAATAATCGAAGCTAATGAACTAATTATAGCTACCAAACGGACCCTTAACCCATTTAATAATTCTGATGTTTGTTTCTGATGTTCAATTAATTTTTATTTAATTTAATTTATCATTTAAACTAATGCCCAAACAGGGCCTAAGCATTAGAATTTATTTTATGATATTTTTCTCAAGTTTTTAGTGTTGTGAGTCGACACCACAGAAGGATTCGCGGCCAAAACATCACAACAGGCAACAACGAGCTCACTGTCTCGAAACATTCGAACGTGGGCCAAAAACATCCAGACGTTTTTGACCCGAGACTAGGGGAATGACACAGCGTCCGGACGTCCGGATGTTTTACACCCGAGGGTCGACTCAGCCTCAAACCAAAAAATTTAATGGCTGATTCCCAGGTCCCTTTTTCTATCCTTTCTTAATGGTTTATTATTCTTATACATTTTTTTTGATTTATTTTATCATGTTTTTGAAGAATTTTATATCTACAATCATGTTGTACATATATAACTTGGTTTTTCTGTTGCAATATACATATATATAGAGGTTATATATATGTATATATTTTCATACATAATATAAAGATCTATCATGATTTATATGTATGTATCTAAACTCTTCTACATGTTTTATGAATATAATTTATTCGTATGATTACCTACGGTTGATACCCTTTAAGACATTCAAGCTTTTCAATTCAAGGATTAATGAATATTATATAATGGTGATATATATATATATAGATACATGTTTTTTGTTTATATTTTTCTACTATAAAAAGAAACAGAGGATGAATGGATGACTAACCAGTGATCACAATGAAGTGATGATGACTATGTGCTGGTGACGGAGGTTCACACGGCGGCAACACCAGCATTTCGTGGTGGCGGTAGAGAGGGAACCGGGAGGGAGGTCGGGAGAGGGAAAGTTGAGGGAGGTAAGAGAGAGATAGAGAGCTTCGTAGAGGGATAGCTCACAGAGGGATGAGTCTCTGAAGGAAAAGAAAACCCATATATAAAAGGGTTCAGCAGATTTTAAGGGATTCTATCCCATAATTCTCTCCTTTGAAATCAATCTTCCTTGTTTTTCAAAGATAGCATCAATTATCTTGGGAAAGATTCTGGTCTCCACCTCATCACTTAACTATTTTCTTTTTATTTTAATTTTGGATAGATTTTTAATTCCATATCTATCTTTTTGTTTCCATAATAAAGAATATCTTAGTTTATTCAAGTTTTGAATCTATCTGTTTTATTGTTAGTATCATCATCCCTCCATTACTATCTTTATTTAGAAATTTCAAAAATATTTATTTATTCATTAAATTTTCTTTTATCAATTTATATCACATAAAATTAGTTACGCAAGTTTTCGGGTGCTATATTAAATTTCAAACTTTTAAGATTATCTCAATTCCCAATAAAATCATATTTAAGACCAACACTTCTGAGCCAATTTTTTAATTTATACGTCCTATCTCAAATAATTATTCGGATATCTTATTAATTAAATTAAGCTTTTCTTAAATAATTATATAGTTTATTAATTTACCATTCAAAATTCTCGGATTTTACACTGGCCCCAATGGTCGAGCCGGCCTTCGAGGAGTCCTGGTCTGATTCGCACTTTACTGGTGCCTAAGCCGCGTTCTGAATGGTCCAGCCTTGTCATCCCTTATCCCACGTCTGAAAAATACAATTTTGAGCACTCTTAAAGACACTATAAAAAGGGCCATTCCCCTCCCCTTTCAATCCCCATTCTGAATCTACCAATTCAAAGTTCAAAAAACTAAAGAACGCATTTGTGTTCTCGAAGGATCTACAACTTACTAGTTGTAAAATTTGCATTTAAAGAATTTTGAATCTTCTAGTTAAAACTTTGAGCATTCGAGTGTCAAAGCGATCCTGGATCCATTTGAGTTCACTTCAAAGATCATAACCCTTGATGGCACGCCGGGCAAATCGGCGATCTACAGTTCAAGGTTGGTTCTTCATTATTCTATTAATTAACTTATTACTTTATCATTAGTTCATGATTCTTAGTATAACTATGTTATAGCTGTAAAATCCTGACCCTTCAATAGACCCTAGATTATCGAGAACTGACACCTGATCCGAAGAATTACCCGATAAGACCTGAAATACAAAAATTCAACCATACGACGACAAAAACTAAATTTGGAGAAGTCCAAAAGAAGTAAACTCAAGTTATATGAACTCAAAACAAAATTCTAGACATAGTTAATGGAGTTGATTTGCGGTTCGATGAGTCAAAGAACTCAAGATACTCAAGTAACGATAAAAATCTTAATTTAACCGTAAAAATGTTTGAACAGACTCTACGAACAAACCGTAAGAAAAAATAAGACAAAATGAAAATCTAGCATCTTGGAATGAAGTTCATGGGAGTATCGTATAACGTTTTAAAGGAACTGAAACCAATAGGGCAGTGCCCTGAACTCAATTGCACCCAAAACCCTAGAATATAATCGGAACGGCATAGAGTCAACTTCAAGCCTCACAATCTGAATCAATTCATAAGCCCTTTTAGAATAATGAGATTACTGACGTTAGTTGATAGGTAGTTTGACGATCGGAAGGACAATAAATGCCTTATACAGCTCAATGACCTCTCAATAGGTCAAAATTGTCCTGAAATCTTAAAATTCATAGTTCGAGATTTGTTTTCTCAAATCTGTCTGCGCGGTCAATCTTAAAATGTTGTAATTAGCTTAAAATAAATTTTTGAGATTTTTATAAGATAGTCAATTTTTGCGATAATATCGCCTAAAAGGTAATTAGAGAGAAATTGAGAGTTTTTGACACATGCCACAAGGGGGACACTTGGCAGCCATAAAGGGAGAGTGTATATATATATATATATATATGCATGCAAGCAATAAAATCAGAATTTGGCCAAACAAACCCCTGTGAAATCGCTGGTTTACAGCAGAAAATAAAAAAGAGAGAAAAATAGAGGGACGAAGGGAGAGAATCGGAGGAGAAGAGGGATGAGAAGTTACCCCACCGCCGGAAAACCACCACACCACCACAACACCTCACCCCCGGAGGCAACCAAGACGTCGCGGCCATCCCTCATCGCCGTCGCCGTCGTCAGTGAGCTGAAAATTCCCCTCCCCTGTTTTGGGTTTTGCTGCTGCACAGCAGCTTCCAGCCATCTACATGGCAACCGTGGCTCACCAGGGTCACCAACAACAACGAACATATCTCCTCACACACCACCCCTCACCACCGAGCACCACCAGCCACCACCAAAGCAGCCACCATCACTGAAAAACCCATAAACACCAAGAAAATAAATTTGAAATCTTTGGGTTTTATGGCTAAGAATTCAGTAGGCCATATCTTGGTGCACAGAGTATTGATTTTAATGCTCTTTAGCTTTATAGAAGTCTTAAATCAAGATCTACAACTTTTATGTTTATGACTTTCTGTAACTCCATTAGCATCATAGGTTAATCTCAGCTCAAAGTTCTGCAATTTTTTAATCAAACCCAAAAATTCTGGGTTGGATCTTTCGAACCAGCCCTGGTTAGAGGGCTCAAACTCAGTCTATAGTAATCCATATGCAAACTTTCAACCGTTGAGAAGATAACATGATAAGCTATAACTTTCATGTTTAGCACTCCTCCAAATTTAATCCATAAATCTCTCAAATTTCGACCCAAAGATTGAGAAAGAATTAGGGAAATCTGGAATTTCAGGTTAGGCACACTAGAATTTCAGGTGAGGCACTTTGAACCAGCCCTGGTTCGAAGGCCATAACTTGGTGCAAAAAACTTCAAATCTAGAGATTAATGAATTGTTAGGAAGAAGACATTAAGATAGAACTTTGATTTTTTATGTTTCCCCAAAATCAGTCTCCAACCTAGGTGAAATTCGAAGTGAAAACCAACCCTCAAAGCTGAAAATTTTAAGAACAAGTTGAAATAGCCAACTTTGGGAGCTCATATCTGTTGACATAGAGCTCACATTAATGTGATTTTTGAACCCATAGAAATATGGGATTATATGCTACAATTTTGGTTTTTGGAGTTTTCCCAAACAAATCTTAGAACCTAGGTAAAAATCATGCCAAACATTGTGCCTCAATTCAGTCCAAAAGTTGAGAGAATATTAGCAAGTCTTGAACAACCAACTTTGAACCCTCGCCAAAACCCCTACAAAACTCTAGATGACATGATTCTTGTTCCAATAGTAATATTACATGAAGTTCTATAACTTTCATGTAGAAACCCCAATTCAATTATGATCAGACCTAAGAGATAAATTGGCTCAATGATTTATTAAAATTCTAAAAAATACAACCAAAGTGACTTTTGGTGAACTTTTGCTAGTTTCCATTAACACTTAAAACTTCAAACATGGTGTTATAACCATTCATTTTGAAGCCCCATATTCCACTTATCAAAAAATACCAAACGTAGACAAAAATAGCTTCATTAAGAGTATTATATCATCAACCAAACATGACCCTAAAACCAACATTCTATATTTAGAAAATAAAACAAAGAACTTTAGAACATTTTGAACAAATTATACCAAAATGAGTTCAAATATAATTTCTGATGATATACTTGAACTCAGGACATTCAAAAACCATAAAGGGGATTAAAACACAAATTTTGAGACAATGGGTAAAATGACTATTTTGCCCCTATATGACCAAAAGACCCTTGAAACCTACACCATTGGCACATTTTAAGTTTTAAATAGATTTACGTGATAGAGTTCTAAGGATGTGTCTACTATGCCTTTTAATAGGATCCCAGTAGGAACCCAACGATATTGTTGTCTTAAGTTTACGGGTATAAGGTGAGTTACAGATGAACCTAATTTTACTGCTTAGTTTCTTTACAAACTGTATTGTTGTATAAACATGATTACAAAATGTACTCCTGTGAAAGCATATTTATGAAACGTATTGATATGAGAGCATCTTTACAATTATTATTGAAGCCTGAGACTGTATAATCATGTTTATATGACGGATCCCTGTCCGATGGAGTAAACATAATATCAAACAATTCCAACCGGGGGAGCATAATAATACTGGGGTTTCCGATCGAGGAAAATTATAAAAATATCGAGAACCACAGGTCAAGTGGTATGGAATGATGTCATCCCACTTTTAGTATAGGGTCGCTCCCTATAACTGACCATGCTAATATTATTACATGCTTCAAAACGGTTTATATGGCTAACTTTATTCTTCTGCCCTTATTTGAATATTTAAAATGTTTAAAGTATATTAGATATCAAATGGGTAGAAAAGAGTTTTGAAAAGGAAACACAATTCTTTTTAAATAAAGTAAATTTAGTTTAATATGTGCTCTCACACTAGCTGTATATACTAATGTTGTTGTACTTCATCTAATTTTTGACAAGTAGTGATGAAGAGCCGAGGAAGTATTATTTTAAAGCTTATGTCTAGCTTTTAGTGTTAGATTAGTTTTTGCTGCTAGTTTGTACATATTTTTTATCTGACCCGAGATGTGGGCCGTTGATACAAACGCAATTTGTATATTTATATTTCTTTCTTTTTGCCTTTAATAGTTGGTCCAAGAGTTAATTTTAGATTTCTCTTCTGATTTAACTTATTCCACTGTAATAACACTCTTTCAAATTTTAAATTACTAAACCATTTTTATAAACAAACAAATAAGATTATTTTATAGAATCTATGAGAACATTTATTCTTACTAAATTCTTTTTATCATTAAGTGGAAAGAAAATGGCCTTGGGTGAATTGTTTCTCACTAGCCAATCATGGACCTTTTTCTATGGGTTTTGGTTATGACAATAGCTATGTAGTTCTTAGTTTAGAATAAAGTCGGTTATCGACATCTGGTCCGATAGGGCCCGACATGCATGTTTTACTGTTTTTAAAATTTATTTTTGAGCCATTTAAGGCTTAAATAAAAAAATTTATTACTTTTACATCATTTATTAACTACTTTTAAAATCATTTTCATGTTTTGATTATTTTCTCTTCCTACGTCCATTTTTGACGCACAATCCGATAATGGCCAAAATTCATAATTTTCTACTGTAAAAACACATTTTTGCACTTTGATCATGTGTTTTTATTGATCTAAAACTATTTGTTGAAAAATTCATGCATTGATTATGCATTTTTCATACCATTTTAAGCTATCGCATGATTGATTTCTATATTTGACAAATCATTTTCAAAAAGTGTCGATTTTTGATACTTGGACCCGTTGGGAGCCCATTTTCGTGATTTACTGCCTACAAACTATTTTTTTATAATTATATGCTTTAAGCTAACATCTGGAAAAATTTTCTAAAAAATCATCATTTTTTGACCCAAAAATCATATTTTTGACATTATATGTCTAAACTGTATATTTTTTTGTTATCTTATTAAAAAATATGATTATATTTGACATCACATGTTCGAAACTATGTTTAGGGCTTATTGTTTTCTTTGAAATATAATTAGTAAATAAAATATTGCATGATAGAGACCCTGTGTTAGGACTTATTATTTTCAAGCCTGTTTAGCATGTTGGTTAGTTTAGGACATGATATTAAATGTTGAAACTAACTCGCACACGAACACAATTCCTGATTGAACCATTAAATAGAGAACTATATGTTTGTCTAGTAGTAAGTAACTAGAAAAGATAGGAACCTATGAATTGTAGTTGGTTATCCCGAAATCTGATTAACAACTATTAATCTCTAGGGTCTTGTCCATAGATAATGTATTTTTTTTATCTTTTTCAATGGTCGAGATGAAAGTACAATCACGGACCCCCTGTTTTCTCCAAATGCTTATTTTCGAAAACGTGAGCCTACTTAGTTAATTTATCTATCATTCATGCATTAGTTAGGTATATAGACTTAATTTTGAGAACAAATGGTGATGAGTAGAGGCTAACAATGAGGTTAATTTAAGTGGGTGCTTAACACCTTCATACTCAGTACTTTTGCTCCCAAACCCGATATGTGGTGATAAAAGAACTAAGCCTAATCCAAAGAGAGTCACTACATAGGTTTTTGGACCTTAAAATCAGGTGGCGACTCCAGTTTATTTTAGATTTTTATTTTGAAATCTTACGATTGTACTTTGAACTTGACGAAGGTCGTTTGATTACGAATTGATTATCTATCTGCAAACATCATGGTTACAACAATAATGCATATTAGCCAAAAGGGCTTCACCCCAGTAGAGAACCTTCAGCGCCGCAAGGCGGGAAAGGGGTACCTATAGGAGAGAGGAGGGAGTGAGGGTTACGACACATGAGGGGAGGGCGGGGAGGGGAGGTTAGGTGCGGCTGGGGAGGGGGCGCGGTGGAAGGAGACGGGGTTGGAGGCAGCACGATTGGGGGGGAGGAGCTGGGGTGGCGACGGCGGAATGAAGTGGGATGGTTAGGGTTATTGTTTGGGGGTTAGGGATGAAAATATTTAGGGCAAATACGGTGGGTGTATAAAATAAAAATAAAAGTTTAAACTTTGTTAGTGTTTGTACTTTAAAAGTCGGTGTGCTTAGCATTCTGGTGTATAAATAGAATCATCCCAAATGAGAGTGTTTCTTTTAAATAATAGTACTTCAGACACCTACTAAAACACACAAGATTGCTTAATGTATCAACGAAAGTCTTGCTCTATGTTATGAAAAAAGGATTTGGTACTCTTTTTAGTACAAATTTTATAAAGAATCTCATAAATATGTTTGATTTGTATTTTTTAACATTTTTAATTTTGACCTTTTAAAATATTTAAAGAATAATTATTATTTTTAATTTAACATACTTAATTATCCAATGTCACATTATTTGTCCTAAAAATTTATCAATTAGAGAGTTTTAAAAATAATAATTTAAAATAAATTTGCTTAAAAACTCTCCAAATAAATAAATAAAAACATGATATTTTTGTGATGTATGAGAACAACCTATTTCAACCCTGGCTGTGAGCAAAAATCATACGACAAAATAATGTACTTCAACAAGGATAATACACGCAACTTTTTAAGTCAGTGAAATACGATAGACACATATTTGATCTACCTAATCCTCTATTTGATATTTTTAAAAATCTGAATTTTTTATAGAAAAAAATCTACTTTTTAAGTTATAGTGCTTCGTATCTTTAAAAAGCCCATTAAATTTCATAAAAAAGAATTAAGAAAAAAAGTATATACTCATCCCAAACACAATCTTTTTTAAAAAAAAATTAATGAATATAATACTCTCAATTTAAAAATAAGCTCTACCCCTAAAAAAAAAAAATATTGTGTTATTATCTCAAATATTATAACTTAAAAGTAAAAATTAAGGACATTAAGACATTTTAACAAAAAGAAAAAAAAAATTAAACAAAATTATCTCAAACAATCTAACTTTTTTTCTATTTTTTTTTTCTTTCTAAAAATGCTAAATTTATTAAAAGTTAAGGCCCCGTTTGTTTTGATTTTTTTTTTCAATTTTTCGAAAATTTTAGTCCGAAAAAAATGAAAACGCGTTTAGTGAGCTCGTTTTTTGAAAAACAATTTTTTAATTTTCGGAAAATAGTTTTCTGTTTTTCAAAAATTCTGAGTTAAAATTTCCATTCCGTTTGGTTCGAATTTTTTTTTCTGTTTCCCGAAAAAAAAAAATGAAAAAAAATAAAAACGCGCTTGATACAAAAACTTTAGCTCCATTTTTCAAAAAATATGAAAAAAAATGAACTAAAAATGGGGAGGTTTTAGAAAATTGAAAAAAAATGTTTTCAAAATTTTTTAGTGCAAAACACTGTAGCACTGAGTCGACCCAGTTTCATTATGGGTCAACCCAACCTCCCTTGTGTAGCACTCGGTCGACCCAGTTTCATCATGAGTTGACCCAACCTCCCCTGGAAAAAAATTCCTCAAAAAA
>JAUTBS010454548.1:0-15079 GCA_032361285.1 Aequorea victoria | reverse complement strand
AGCACTTGACTTCTTCTTCCTTATCATTGAAGTCACTGCTTGATTTTTCTTTGAGTCTTCTCTTTTGCTCTCTTTTCCTCCTCAATCGAGTGAATTTAAATATAGGAGCCAAGATATATCCGTTAGAGAGGTCAAACTAGCCGTTAGAGCATTTAATGCTTGAAAATATAGCCATTGTACCCTTCAGGATTTGGGAATTTTTCGCATAGGTGTCGACACTAATATTCCTGGGGTTAACACAAATGGATTTGGGCAGAGCTTGGGTCGACACAATCTTCTCTGGTGTCGACTCAGCTGGATTGGATCTGAAGCTTTGGTGCGCAGGTGTCGACACAGCCTTCTCTGGTGTCGACTCAAACTTGGTTTTCAGTATTCTAGAAATATGGGTGCTCTTGGGAAGGTTCTTGTGTCGACTCAACCTTGTGGGTGTCGACTCATATAGATTTGGACGTCAGATCTAAAACATTTTGGCCGACACAATATTCCTTGGTGTCGACTCAAGTCTTCTGAACTTCAAGATATGGATAAGACATCTTTGTGTTGACTCATCCTACTTTGGTGTTGAGTCAACAGCTTCAACTTCTCCTTTGTGTCGACTCAAATCATGTTGGTGTCGACTCAATCCTTCTTGGGTGTCGACCCTTTCCTTCTGATCCTTCGATTACTGAATTTCAACCTTTTCAAAATATTCTCTTGACTTTTTACTGTTCATTGAACTTCAATAGATTAATTAATCTTGAAAATACTTCCTCATTGTACAAACAAGTCATTAGGATAATCAAATAAATTATATTGTTATTTAAACACATGACGATCATCAAATCAATATAGCTAACAATATCTAAAAAACAATCAAATCAATATGTTGTAATGTCAAAACTAAATTAACATTTGATTGAACAACCATTAGGCTAACAACCCCAAAATACCCTAAAACACCTAAAATACCAAAAATACCCATTGGTTCCACCTCTACCAAGCACGCGCCACCTTCAAGTGGCGCACGCCACTTTCTTCCAAAACCTTAAGCCATCTTAAGTGCCCTAAAACCACTTCCCTCCAACCTGGCGCACGCCACTCCTTTTTTTGTGCCTCTAGCCATTCCAACTCACTGTGCCCTAAGCCACTTTGACACTGGCGTGCCACAACCCACATGGCGCACGCCACCTTCACCTGGCGCACGCCACTTTTGAGAGGAAGCTTCTGCCCTTTTGGCAGCTTCCTCGCCCAAAGTCTATAAATGGGAGGCATTCTCTTCTTATTTTGGATCCCAGAATTAACAAGTATCAAACCTCTACAGAATTCGACCCCCAGTTTTCATAAGTATCAAAGTTATACCGAATTGGAAACTCAAAATTGGACTATTTGAAACATCAGAATCCCTTGCATTGGAACAACTCCGAGGACTCAAAGACCGCACAGAAGGCTTCCCGAGAACACGCCGTATTTGAGGAAAGCTACGAAACTGCTTGAAACTTTACTCTTCATCCAGGATATACGGTAAATTTCCTTTTTTTCTTTTTTCATCTTTTTCATCTATCTTTTATTTTTTAATTCTTAAACTTCTTTGTATCTGGTAAAAGGGGAGAAAGAGGCCCCGACTTCATTTTATTTTTCATTTATGCATCTCTTTCGTATTCTTAGAAAAGTATGTTAGTTTTTTTTCTTTTTCTTAACTTTTTTAAGTAAGTAAAAATGCATGAAATGTAGAATTTAGACTATTTGTTGAAAACTCTACATGAGGCATAGACACCTCCAAAGTCTGAATCCAAACTTTCGAACTAGCACGAGCCGACCAAAGAGGCATAGCAGCCAACTAGATCGACTTGACCATTTGCTCAAACTAGCTCCGAGCTTAGTCAACAAAACCCCAAGCTCGGTTAGTCAAACTCCGAGCCCGGTCAGCCAAACCCCTAGCTCGATCGATCAGATCAAGCAAATTGAACACCTATAACAGTCACTCCAAAATCAACGTCACCAATCTCTCTGAAGATCACTCCTAATAGCTGTCTCTATGAGAGATCAGCAATCAGATCAATGCGAATCCCAAGATTCTCACTCAGGTCAGCAAATCACGGATTGCCTCATCTTATCCCAAGGATCACACTTAAAAATGGATATTTGGGAATTCATTCCCATGCCATTCGAGGATCCAGGCCTTAACATCTCCATAAATAGCAGGTACCCACAAACTCTCAAGGTACGCCATTCTTGAGATATCTACATACAATTTCTACATTCTACATGGATAATTGACTGCCTATCCGCTGATTTTAGCATCGAAGAACAACAGGTTGGCACCCCACCTGTGTCTATGTTCTAATATTTTGTAGAAACTCAACCGGCGAATAGGGATAATTCGGTGATTACTTTGGAGGCACACCAATTTTGGAGGACCATCCAGATTCAGACACCAACATTTAGCGCCATCTGTGGGAACGACTGATCATTGTTTCTCTCCACGATATTTCTTATTTTGAATGGTTGCCACACAATCTATAGCCTCTGAAGGAAATCGTCACCAGAGCAACCCTCAAGGGGATCCACCACCTAACATCGAGCAACAGCTAAAGGATTTGACCAAACTAATATAAGGCCTGGTTCATCAAAACCATGCCATCAACCAAAGGCTCAACGAACAAGCCTGAATCTTTCCTACTCCTCCCCTTCCCCCTCAGATTCCTCATCCCGGGGATAGGCCACCGGCAATCCAACAACATGATAACCAAAGGCGTGGCCCAAAGGATGAGAAGCTGAATAAGAATGAAGGTGTGGCCAAAAGTAGGGCTCATCCTCAAAACTGAAACCAAGCTCCTAAACGAGCTAAGGGCATCCAGCCCGAGAATACTGAAGCCTCCACTACTGTGGAGGTTAAACTGAGAGAAGTTAAAGATCAACTTAACAACATGATGACAGCTATGAAGGAAAAGACCACAATAGTTATCGATGAGCTTGTCCAAAGGATGGACTTGCCCTTCTCATTGGCCATTATGGTCGAGCCTCTGCCATCTAAATTTAGGATGCCACAAATAGACGCCTTCGATGGGCTAAAAGACCCCCTGGACAACCTGGAGACGTACAAGGCCTATATGCACTTACATGTAGTCCCAGACGCGATCGTGTGCCGAGCCTTCCCGACTACTCTGAAGGGGCCGACTCGCGTGTGGTTCAGCAAGTTAAAAAGTGGGTCCATCTTCTCATTCACCCAGTTGAGCAAGTTGTTCATAGGGCACTTCATTGGTGGCCAACGGAATTTAAGGCCAGACACATACCTCCTCAATGTCAAACAAGGAAAAACTAAGACTCTACGCCACTACGTCACTTGGTTCAATGTCGAAGCTCTAAAGGTGGATGACATCGACGATAAAGTAGCCTTTAGCCCATGAAATTTGTCTTCTCGCTGGGAAGGCAATGCCGACCAGCATGGCCGAGCTCATTATGAAGGCCCAAAAGCACATAAACGTTGAGGATGCTCTGAATGCCCAAGAGGACCGATTCTCTAAACCAACCAAGAAAGGTGAACACACAGAGAAGACCGATCAGAGGAAGCGATATGAAACAGATCGACGAAAACAATCCTGAGACTCTGATCGGTTGCAACATGGCCAGGCCAATTCCAAATGGCCCAGGATACCGATCAGTCACTTCGAGAAGTATACACTCCTGAATACTTCTGTCGAGCAAGTCCTTTTGCAAATTGGGGATGACCCCGAGCTACGGTGGCTGAAAAAGTTTAGGGTTCAACCGAACTACCTCATTCCTGATAAGTATTGTCGCTTCCATAAAGATCACGGCCACAATACCGAAGACTGCTTCAACTTAAAGGAATAGATTAAAGCGCTAATTCAGAGAAGAAGGCTCAATAAATTCCTGACCGGTCGGCCAAACTGGGAAAATGCTTAAGGCCAACAGGACAGGCCATCACCGCCCTCTAGGGACCAAGAGAGGAATCTTGTGGGGGTGGTCCGAGTGATCTCTGGAGGATTTACTGGAGGAGGAGAAAATGGCTCTTTCAGAAAAGCCAACTCCACACGCCTCAAGACCGAGGGTCCCAGTGACGTCTGCATGACCGACCGATCGGGTAAAGTTAAAAAAAATTGAAGAGATCATAACATTCTCTGAAGTCGACGCCCGAGGAGTCCAGCAGCCACATGACGACCCCCTGGTCTTCACTATGGTCCTTTCCAATTACAAAGTATGCAGGATCCTAGTGGATAATGGCAGCTCGACTGACATATTGTTCCTCAATGCCTTCAATCAGCTCAATATAGGCTGAGAGAAACTGCACTCGGTCAGATCACCCCTAGCAGGGTTCAAGGGAGAAAAGATACAGGCGATGGGGTCGGTCAAATTGCCCCTTACGACCGGCTCTAGCCCGAAGTAGGTGACTCAAATGATCAACTTCTTAGTGGTGGATTGTCAGTCAACCTACAATGCCATCCTGGGATGACCAGCCCTCGATCAGCTAAAAGTTGCAACTCTAACCTATCATCTCATGATCAAGTACCCGATCGAGTATGGACTGGAAGAATTGAGAGCCGACCAGACCACCGTCCGAGAGTGCTACAACACCTCCCTCAGATGGCCTAAGCTAAAATAGACACCAATCCTCGATGCTGCCGAGGTCCGAGATGAAGAACTCGTCTGAAGAGAAGAACTAGTGGAAGATCTCATTAGAATCAGCATAGATGAAAATAGGCCAGACAGGAAAGTCCAGATTGGATCAGTCCTTCCACCTGATATGTAGGTCGAGTTGATCCACTTTTTAAAGAGGCATCAAGCCATCTTCGCTTGAACGCACGAAGACATAACTGGGATCAGCCCCGAGGTAATCACTCACTACCTATCTGTTGATCGGCTCCACAAACTGGTCAAACAAAAACAACAAATCTTTGCCAAAGAAAGGAACGAGGCTATACCAGCCAAAGTCGAACGACTGTTGAAGGCCGAGTTCATTCGGGAATTACAATACCCCTGTTACATCCCATAATTTTTAAATAAATTTTTAAGAATAATTAATATTAATCAAGCTTAAAATGAGAATAATTAAATTAGTCTTGGGCAATTAATTTAATCTGAGTAATAGATGAATTATTTATTAAATCCTCAAATGTGTGGAGAGTGGGATTATACTATACATTAAAATAAGTGTTTGGTGGTTTGAGATGGGAGGCAATCAGTATGTCAAAGATTTGGGGGCTGACAGCCCACTCCTGTCCCATCTTTCCTATTTTTCATCAAAACCAAGGTCCCCTGAGGAAGCCAAGAAAAAGTATGTTCTCTTTCTCTCTCTAGAGAACCCCAAACCCACCTCTTTCTCTAAGAAATCTGAGTTTCCTTCCTCGGTTGTGTGTGAAAATCGTGAGAAGGAGTGAGTGTAGTGTCTTCCTGGAGTAGTGAGAGTTCTGGAGATGGAACGATGAGGTGTTTCCACAACCTCTTACAGAAGGACGAAGGAGAGAGGCGTAAATCTCCATTGAAGTTGTTCTTGAGACTTTGAGGTAAGAATTGTGTTCTAAGCTCTTATATGGTTCACACCATAAAACACCTTCCTTAATCGAAGTATAGAACCCTTTCCTTCAGTTTTTCCTAGCTCTAGTTACACACATTGTAGATCTCCAATATTTATCCACTGTTGGGTATTTTAATGGGAGAAACCTAAAGTTTGATTTCTTAAATCTTGGTTGAAAGACCCTTATGAGGGATTTTGGAGTGTTGAATGATATGGATGAGGATGAGAGAAGTTTATAGGTGTTTTTGAGCTTGGAGTGAAGTGGAAAAACCATGTTTTTCACCCAAACAATCCCTTAGTTTTAGAGAAAACACAAAACAGAGCTTCAGCATTTTTAGACCTTTTGAGTCGACATGGACCTTCTGTGAGTTGACCCAAGGTGTTGAGCTCTCTTTTATTTTTGACAGGCGAGAGCCTGAGTTGACCCAAGTTTCATGGGTGTCGACTGAGACAATTTTAACTCTTGGTAGTTTTGACAGGCGGTAGCCTGAGTCTACCCAAGTTCTATGGGTGTCGACTCAGGGGGTTTCTACTCTCTGTTGTTTTGACAGGCGGGGGCCTGAGTCGACCCAGACCTCTGTAGGTGTCGACCCAAGCTTAGACCCTCTGTGTGAGTCGACCCGATTCTCATGTGAGTCGACCCAAGTTTAGCTAGCGTGTGTGAGTCGTTGTGTCTCAGCCCATGCATCGACCCAAGCCAAGACTCAGAGCCAGTTGAGTCAACCCAAGAGCTATGTGAGTCGTTGTGTCTCGGCCCATGCATCGACCCAAGCCAAGACTCAGAGCCAGTTGAGTCAACCCAAGAGCTATGTGAGTCAACCCAACCCCAGCCAGTGTGCACGAGTCGACATGCCTCAACCCCTGTCTCGACCCAAACCCCTCTGTGGGCACCATGAGTTGTCCCAAAGGAGAAGTGAGTCGACCCAGAGCCACGTGAGTCGACTCAAAGCACAAAAATATAATTTATTCCCATTTGGTTTCTGAGCCTTTGTGGCCACTTTTAGCCTTAGGTTTCTTCATGAAAAATATACCTAATGATCACATCTATCCTCTGAAATTATATCAATAATTATTGAAAAAGTTTAATTCCTTGAATTGAATTCACCAAACGTTATAGGGTGGGAAAACCTCTAGGTTGAGGGTAGATCATGTTCTAGTAGGAACTAAGGACCATATAAAGCATTTTTTATATGGTTTATTATGTAATCTAGGTCTCGAAGGTTTAGCTGTGGACTCAGAAGAGTTGCCTCGTAATCAAGGAGGTTATTTGTGAAGCATTCAAGTGAAAAGTGAGAGTGACTAGCTTATTTAAAATGAAATGTAAATAAATATGATTATCTTAAATGTTTTGATAACATGTTTTGTGATGATCTCATGGGTGTTTTTCTAAAAGCATGTTTTGATGTTCAAATGAAGTTTACTTCTCGTTTATCAAATGTGAGCATGTTTCTATGTGAATGATGAGATCAAAATGTATCTTGAGTTGCATGTATTGCTTGTATATACCAAGTTATAGCGGGTAACAATCCCGGAGGACCCCTTGTGTTGGTGCCTGACAGTCATCAAAGGCTTTACCCTTGTGTGGGTGTTGTATAGCCTTAAAGGCATTGCCTCTAAGTTGGGTGGAGGTCCAGTGGTGAACAAAACCCCGATTGTGGGTGGAACATGATATCCATCAAAGATTTTACCCTTGTGTGGGTGTTGTATAGCCTTAAAGGCATTGCCCCTAAGTTGGGTGGAGATTCAGTGGTGGACAAAGTCCCTGTAGATGGAGCACTTACCACTAGTGTTATATATGAGTAGCCCTCACACTCGCCACTCAAATAAAAGTGTTTTGTGTCTTGAGGTAAAGGTACCGTCGGAACTCCCAGTCGTGAGGTTAAACGACTACTTGGGCATTATAAGTGTGTGTTGGGTGTGGTGTTCTACATATGTATGCTTGTGGGTTATAACACGTGGATGTTGAGTTTTGAGATGCTTTGATAAATGTATTTCAAAGTATGATGTTAAGAATCATGGAAACTATCCGTATTTGTGTGTGTGATGTTACTTTTTACATAAAATGCTTTATGGTGATTGATGATTATATCTTGTTTTATTTTAGTACTAAACCCACTCTCCTTTAATCTTGTGGTTGCAAATTACAGTTCGGGATAAACTTTAATCCACTAGTGCCGGAAAGAGGAAGACCTTTATGTAATTTTTAAGTTGAATTGTAACAAGTAAACAGATAATTTCTATGATTGTTTATCATTTACAGTTGGGATTGAGTATCCCGTAGTTAGCTTACCTTTTGTTTATCGAGATGGAGTATCCCTTAGTGGAATGTATGTATGACATATGAGAATGATCGATGATGTTTTTATTTGGGGTAATACGGAGTGCATCCCTTATTATATAATGCTTGATGTGGATTAGGTAAACTGTACCACCCCTCCCGACTGGGATTAATTATCCTATAGGGAGAGGGGTGTTACAAATTTGGTATTAGAACTTAAGGTGATAGATTATGTAGACATGATAGAGTTTGGCACTATGTTGACATAGGTTGTGGGTAGTAGGACTTAGGGATGTCATACCCTTGTCTTCGAACATCCTTGTGACTAGCTTTGAAGTCTGATTGGAAACATGTTCTACAGGCGTAGATTCCTATTGGAAGTCATAGTAAGTTGTCAGATTGGGAAAAATTACTCTATGAGTCGTAAGTGGGTAGTTAAGTTTAAGTTATATGTGTATATCTTAAAGTTTATATTGGAAAAGGTTTCTATGATCTTGAATCCTTGTGAAGGAGTATGATTTGATTGTGATCATAAATGAATTCTGAAGTTATAACTATTCTCATTTATTATGTAGAGAATGGAGAACTCGGACGAAGTATCTTTTACCCCCGGGCAACAAGAAGGACATGAACCTGGAGCATCCCGGCAAGCGGGACAACCTAATAGAACCGACCAGACGGTTAGAATTTTGGAAGCTATAGCCTGTCTGACTAAGACTAATACTCAGTTGCTTGGTATGCAAGTGGGGAGAAATGATAAATCGTGGGTTAAGCAGTTTAGAGATCTTGGAGCAAATAAATTTAGTGGGACATCTGACCCAGCTGAAGCCGAGTATTGGCTGAATGATGATGTGCACATTCTGGATTGGCTTGGAGTGGCTGAGAATGAACGAGTCGACCTCGTCACTTTTATGCTTCGAGGGGAAGCAAACAACTGGTGGAAAGCCACGGACAGATTATTGAAACAACCTAGTCCGGTAACGGAGCCTCCTACGCCGCAAGAGATAACATGGGCTCATTTTTCAAAGGCTTTTGATGAACAATACAAACCAATGTCCTATAAGTATGAGAAAGAGCAAGAGTTTATTGATCTCACTCAGAATAATTTGAGTGTAGCTAAATATGATATGAAGTTCACAGAACTATCGTGCTATGCACCTCTCATAGTTCAAGATGAGAAGACACTGTGCAGGAGATTTCAAAGGGGGTTAGAGTTTACGATAAGGACTAGATTGACAGTCCTGGAAGTAAGTAGTTATGTTAGCTTCGTGAACAAAGCAAGAATGATTGAGAAAGACTTGAAAGAGGGAACGGGAAGAAGAGAGGAATTCAAGAAACGAAATTTTGGGAGTGCGTCGTTAGAAAAGACATGGAGGAGTGGTCCTAAGAATACCACCAACAGACCACTGGCTTTTCGGAGCCAAAGTTATTAGTCTACTGTGAAGAACACTGGATTCAAAGGAAGTCAAGCGAATAGTGGGGGTTTCAGCCGAAATGAGAGGGGCAATCCCCCAGCATGTCATCAATGTAGAGCCACCGACCACTTCATTAAGAATTTCCCCAGCAATAGAATGGAGATTATTTGTTACCGCTGCAAAAAATCGGGACACATATCATCCCAGTGCGAGCAGCAGAAAAAGCTGGGTGCCTATTCCATGGGCAGGAGGAGGACCGTGGGAAATGGACCGGCGACATCAATGCAGGATAAAGGGAAAGGTGTTGCAGAATGATTGGATGTTCCCAGACATTTTTTCCATCACAAGATAGGATGCAAAGGCGACACCAGAAATGGTGACAGGTATTATTACCACTTTTAATAGGAATGCCTATATTCTTATTAATCCGGGATCGACACATTCATTTGTAGCATCTGCGTTTATATCATGAGTTGAGGGCATAACACCTGAATGCCTAGATTTCACAGTCACCATAACAACACTCCTTGGGGGAGGAAGTGACCATTATGACTATGTACCGGAAGTGTCCGTTAAGGGTAGGAGAGCAAAAAATGGAAGTGAATGCAATGCCATTGAGTATGCTAGAGTTTGATCTTATACTCAGAATTATTTATTTATCCACCTACCATGCATCCCTAGATTGTTTTAGAAAAAGGGTTGTATTTTAGATCCCTGGTGAGAAGGAATTTGTTTTCCAAGGCGATAAAGTTAAGACACTTGTTTGCCTTGTGTCAACGCTTAAAGCCACTAAAATATTATGAAAGGGTCGCCAAGGATTTTTAGCACGTGTGGTGAATACCGAATCTGAGGAAGGGCAATTCTCAAGGATTCCAGTTATCCACAACTTTCCAGATGTGTTTTCGGATGACTTACCAGGTCTATATGTAGACCGAGAGATTGATTTCACCATTGAGTTCTATCCGAGAACATCACCTATATTGATTGCACCCTATAGGATATCCTCCACAAAATTGCAGGAATTAAAGGAGCAATTACAAGAGTTGATGGATAAGAGCTTTATCGGACCCAGTGTCTCACTGTGGAGAGCACCCGTGTTGTTTGTAAAGAAGAAGGACGGAACACTGAGAATGTGCATTGACTATTGGCAGTTGAATAGAATTATAGTTAATAACAAATATCCTTTGCCGAGGATAGATGACTTGTTTGATTAGTTGCAAGGAGCTAGTGTGTTCTCAAAGATTGATCTGAGATCGGGTTATCACCAATTGACGGTGCGAGAGTCAGATGTGCTCAGGACTGCCTTCCGAACACGATATGGGCATTACGAGTTTGAGGTGATGCCATTTGGATTGACAAACGCTCCAGCTGCATTCATGGATCTGATGAACCGAGTGTTTAGAGACTACTTGCATCAGTTTATAGTTGTGTTCATAGATGACATCTTGATATATTCACGGAGCGCGGAGGAACATGAGGAATATTTGAAGATAGCGCTATAAATCTTGAGAGAACACAAGTTGTATGCTAAATTCAGTAAATGTGAGTTTTTGCTAGACAGTGTGGTATTTTTAGGACATATTATATCCGGTGATGGAATCCAGGTGGATCCGAAAAAATTTGAAGTGCTGGTATAATGGAAAAGGCCAACCAACGTGACTGAGATACGTAGCTTCTTAGTTTTTGCCAGGTACTATCGGAGGTTTGTGAAGAATTTCTCCTTAATAGCAAAACTTTTGACTCGCTTGACTCAGAAGGATGTGAAGTTTGTGTGGTCTGACCAATGTGAGGAAAGTTTTCAAGAGTTGAAGAAGATGTTGACAACTGTACCAGTCTTGACAATCCCTTCGGAGAAAGGAAATTTTGTGGTTTACACCAACGCGTCACATCAAGGGTTAGGCTGTGTGCTTATGCAAGAAGGGAAGGTGATTGCCTATGCATCACGGCAATTGAAAACTCACGAGCAGAACTATCCAATTCATGATTTTGAGTTGGCAGCAATTGTATTTTCTTTAAAGTTATGGAGGCATTATTTGTACGGGGAAACTACGGAGATTTACACAGATCCCCAAAGTTTGAAATATCTTTTCACCCAGAAAGAGTTGAACCTTCGGCGCGGCGGTGGATGGAATTGCTAAAGGACTATGATTTCACAATTAACTACCATCCAAAAAAAGGCCAACGTGGTTGCCGATGCCCTTAGCAGGAAGTCGTCGGGCAGGGTGGCACACTTACAAGGATTACAACTCGGTCTGTTTCGAGAACCGCTATCATCAATGGTGGAGTTATCAGTAAAGACAGGAACGATCCTACTTGCTTATCTTACACTCCGACCTTTATTGATAGACAGGATTCAGGAAGCCCAGAAGGTGGATCCTTAGTTGTTAAAATTGCAAGATGAAGTCATTAGGAAGGTGAACAAGGACTTTGTGGTTTCTGAGGATGGAGTGCTAATGTATGGAAAACGCTTGTGTGTTCCTAATGATGCTGATTTGAGGAAGGAGATTCTGGAGAAAACTCATGGTTCTATGTATACAATGCATCCGGGGAACACAAAGATGTATCGGGATCTACGCGAGAATTATTAGTGGTATGGGATGAAGAGAGATGTGGCAGAGTTTGTTTCCAAATGCTTGGTGTGTCAACAGGTAAAGATTGAACACTAGAGGACGACGGGGTTGTTACAGCCTTTTCCAATACCGAAATGGAAATGGGAACACATTACCATGGACTTTGTGACCGGTTTACCGAGATCACCCAAAGGGAATGAAGCTATTTGGATGATAGTCGACAGATTGACAAAGTCGACACATTTCTTACGCATCAAGATGACTTTCTCAATGGACAGATATGCACGTTTGTATATAGATAAGATTGTTCGATTGCATGGGGTGCCGGTGACAGTAGTGTCAAATAGAGACCCTAGGTTCACGTCAAAGTTTTGGGTGAGCTTACAAGGAGCAATGGGAATCGTGTTGAGATTCATTATAAATTTTCACCCCCAAATCGATGGACAGTCAGAAAGGACCATACAAACTTTGGAGGATATGCTTAAGGCATGTATTTTAGATCTTCCAGGCAGCTGGGAGGATCATTTATCCTTGGTTGAATTTGCCTACAACAATAGTTTTCAATCATCCATTGGAATGGCAGTATATGAAGCCTTGTACGGGAGGAAATGTCGAAGCCTGACGTGTTGGGATGAGGTCGGAGAAAGGAAATTGTTGGGACCCGAGATAGTTTAGATCACCGTAGACAATGTCAAGTTGATTTGGGAAAGGTTGAAACAAGCTCAAAATAGGCAGAAAAGTTATGCAAACAACTGACGACGAGACTTGGAGTTTGAGGTAGGGGACCATGTGTTCTTGAAGGTGTCCCCATGGAAGGGTGTCATGCAGTTCGGCAAGAAAGAAAAGTTGAGTCCTCGTTACATTAGACCTTTTGAGATCATAAAGAGAATTAGGAGTACAGTTTACCAGTTAGCGCTGCCCTCAGATCTATCGAAGCTGGATGATGTATTCCATGTGTCCGTATTGAGAAAGTATATGTCTGACCCCTCCCATGTCTTATGAGTGCAACCTATTAATCTTAGGTTGGATATCTCTTATGAGGAAGAGCTTGTGCAAGTGCTAGACTGGAAGGAGCAAGTTTTGAGGATAAGATCATTCCGTTGGTAAAAGTTTTGTGGCGTAGCCATTCTGTGGAAGAAGCCACTTGGGAAAGAGATGAAGAGATACAGCAGAAGTACCCACATCTCATTGAGCAGGTACGTTTAAATTTTGGGACAAAATTTCTTTAAGGAGGGGAGAATGTAACATCCCGTAATCTCTAAATAAAATTTTAAGAATAATTAATATTAATCAAACTTAAAATGGGAATTATTGAATTAATCTTGGCCAATTAATTAATTTGAGTAATGGGGAAATTATTTATTAAATCCTCAAAATGTGGAGAGTATGATAACTTAATACATTAAAATAAATTTTTAGTGAATTGAGATGGGAGACAATCAGCATGTCAGGAATTTGTGAGCTCACAGCCCCACCTTTTGTCTCATCCTCACTGACGTTCCGTCATTTCAGGGCAAGAGTGGGAGACTGAGAAGTCTGTTCTCTCTCTCTCTCTCTACCGAACCCACCTTTTTTACCAATCTGTGAGCTTTCTCCCATTGTTGTGTTCGGGACCTTGAGAAAGAGTGAGGGAAGTGTTCTTTTGGAACCTTGAGAGTTCTGGAACTGGAGTGGTGAGGTATTTTCACACCATTTTCAGAAGAGATGTAAATCCCATTGACGTCCTCCTTTAGATTTTGAGGTAAGAATCGTGTTCTAAGCTCTCATATGATTCACACCATTAAATACCTCCTTTAATCGAAGTATAGAACTCTTTCCTTCAATTTTTTCTAGCTCTAGACACACATTGTGGATCTCCAATGTTTATCTACTGTTAGGTATTTTAATGGGAAAACATAGAGTTTGATTTCTTAAATCTTGATTGAAAGACCCTTAAGAGGGATTTTGGAGTGTTGGATGGTATGGATGTGGTGGAGAGAAGTTTGTAGGTGTTATTGAGCTTGGAGTGAAGTGGAAAGACTATATTTTTCACCCAAACACCCCCTTGGTTTTAGAAAAAACACAAAAATAGAGCACCAGCATTTTTATACCTTTTGGGTTGACACAGGCCTTTTGTGATTCGACCCAAGGTGTTTAGCTCTCGGGAGTTTTAAATAGGCGAGAGGCTGAGTTGACCCAAGTTTTATGGGTGTCGACTTAGATGGTTTAGCTCTCTGTTGTTTTGACAGGTGGGAGCCTAAGTCAACGCTAGTTTCATGGGTGTCGACTCATGAGGTTTTTCTCTCTGTTATTTTGATAGGCGGGGGCGTGAGTCGACCCAGACCTCTGTTGGTGTCGACCCAAGATTAGACCCCCGGTGTGAGTCAACCCAATTCTCGTGTAAGTCGACCCAAGTTCAGCCAGCGTGTGTGAGTCATTGTGTGTCAGCCCATGCATCAACTCAAGCCAAGACCCAAAGCCAGTTGAGTCGACCCAAGAGCCATGTGAGTCGACCCAACCCCAACGAGTGTGCACGAGTCGACGTTCCTCAACCCCTGTCTTGACCCAAACTCCTCTGTGGGCACCATGAGTTAACCCGAAGGAGATGTGAGTCGACCCAGAGCCATGTTAGTCGACCCAACTCAATTCTGAGTCAACCCAAAGTAGAAAAATAATTTTCTTTGTGTGTTGTTTCTAAGCGTTTATGGCCACTTTTAACCTTAGATTTCTTCATGAAAGATATATCTAATGATCATACCTATCCTCTGAAATTATATCAAGAATTATTGAAAAGGTTTAATTTCTTGAATTAAATTCACCAAACATCATAGGGTTGGGAAAGTTGGAGGGTAGAACATGTTTCAGTGGGAGCTAAGGATCTTGGGTAACCATAAGGTCATGACGTAAGATGTTAAGAACCACATGGAGTTATTTTTTATACATGATTTATTGTGTAATCTAGGTCCCAGAGGCTTAATCGCGGACGAAGAAGAGTTGCCTCGTAATCAAAGAGGTTATTCGTGAAACATTTAAGTAAAATGTGAGAGTGACTAGCTATTTAAAATGAAATATAGAAAAACTTGGTTATCTTTAAATATTTTAATAACATGTTTTATGATGATCACATGAGTTGAAAAATCGCAAAACCTTTTTAGTTTATATTTTAATTAATGAAAACTAGGTTTTAACAAATCCTGTTTAATCAATCCAAAAGAATATGAATTTACTAGAAAGCGAAGAAAGATAAACAACACAATCAACACACGAGATTTTTAACGTGGAAAACTCAACTGGGCAAAAACCACGGGACTGAATCCACAGTCCA
>JAUTBS010454437.1:0-15081 GCA_032361285.1 Aequorea victoria | reverse complement strand
ACATATACATGATATGAAGTATAACATGAGAATGAAAATGCTTAAATGCTTTATGAAATGTATTTCAATACATGTGGGTTGGAAAGCATGGAACTCCTTTTCTTACATGTGCGAGTAAGATTGTTTTTAAATGGTAAAATGTTTCATACCATGTTTCACTTGTGTATCTTATTTCATTTTATACTAAGTCGACTCTCCTGTAACCTTTGTGGTTGCAGATTACAGGTGATTTTGGGGTAGCTAGAGTTCCACTAGTGCCGGGCTGAGGAAGACTGTATTTTGAGTATATCCTAGTTGGATCTTGTAATAGTTAGTTCCGCACTTGATACACTACTGATGTTGTTTGGGATTGTATCCCTTTTGTTTAGATTACTTTTATGTACGTAGAGATTTTGGGATAGAGTATCCCTTCGTGGTTGTTTGTATGAGATAACATGCATGAGTATGGATGTTTTTAGTTAGGTCAATGCAGAGTGCATCCCTCTTTAGTTGAAGTTTATGCTATGATCAGTGTAGGTGAACCGTACCACCCCTCCCCAGTGGGACTAATTACCTAATTTGGAGTGGGGTGTTACACTCCGCCCAATCATAGGTCGACAGTCGGTGCAGGTCATGGAGGGCTCCCAAGTAGTAGAAATGGATGGTGTTTTTCCTGTTTGAGAACAAGCAAGCACTGAATAGATATAGCAGGAATTCCCGAGCAACCCACTCAAAGTGGCGGGGCTCGGTGCACTCTAGCCCCATGTATCCAATCTTCCTATTGTCCGTCTGGGGTGGGATCCTATCGAAGAAGTGAACGAGGGCTGCAAGGCACCTCCATATGCTAGGTTCGAAAGGGATGGGGTCGCCACCCACCGTGATCCCCGTGATCATGATAAAGTCGAGGGGAGTCAGGATCGCATCGAATAACGGGAAGTAGAAGGTGTTGGTGGTATCCCACCACCTCTACACTAAGGCTGTTATGAGCACTCAATCATTATGAGTGCTCATGAGGAGGGGAGGAACTGACCAAACCCAAATGCATCAACAAAGAATTTGCTCTATGGGGGAAGGACCCCGTACAACTCGAGTACGCGGGAGGAGCCTCCAAAGCCCTGTAGATACTCACCATCCTGAAAAGGAAGAACAAAAATTGTTAGATAAGATAAAAAAAGAAGAAGAAAAATAGCATAACAGAACAGTCATAAACCTAAGAAAGTGTGAAAACGTTTACTTAGTGACCGAAAATGGAAAATCCACCACCTTAGGTACCATGAAGCGCAACCTAATTTGGGCAAAAATAGAAAAGTCAATAAACATAGGAAATCGTGAAAACGCTCACCTAGTGACCAAAATAAAAAAATTCTCCCTAAAAAAGCGTGAAAACATTTATCTAGGGACAAAACAAAAAAATTCCATCTCAGAAGTGTAGAACACGACCTGAGTTGGGTGAGACGAAGGAAAGCTTGCCCACCTCCGGAAGTGTGAGATGAGACCTAAGTTGGGTCAGATGAAGGAAAGTCTGCCCATCTCAGGAAGCGTTGACACGTAACCCAAGTTTGGAGAAAAATAAAATTTCATCTTAGGAAGAGTTGAAACACAACCTATGTTGGGTGGGACGAAAAAAACATGCCCATCTTGGGAAACGTTAAAACGCAACTTAAGTTTGGATTAAAATGAAAAATGCTCCCTAGAAAAATGTTAAAACATTTATCTAGGGATAAAAAGATAATTTTTCCATCTCGAGAAGTGTAGATCACGACCTAAGTTGGGTGAGATGAAGAAAAGCTTGCCCACCTCGGAAAGTGTGAGACAAAACCTAAGTTAGGTGGAACAAATGAAAGTCTGCCCATCTCGAGAAGCATTGACACGCAACCCAAGTTAGTTAAAAGATAATAGTTTTTCTTATGAAGAGTTGAAACACGACCTAAGTTGGGCGGGACGAATGAAAGTTTTCCCATCTGGAAAAGCGTTAAGACTCAACCTAAGTTCGGATTAAAATTAAAAAATTCCCCTAGAAAATTATGAAAATATTTATCTAGGGACAAAAATATAATTTTTTAATCTCGAGAAGTGTAGATCACGACCTAACTTGGGTGAGCCGAAGGAAAGCTTTCCCACCTCGGGAAGTGTGAGATAGAACCTAAGTTTGGTGGGACGAAGGAAAGTCTTCCCATCTCGGGAAGCATTGACACACAACCCATGTTTGGAGAAATAAATAAAATTCCGTCTTAGGAAGAGTTGAAAAACAACCTAAGTTAGGTGGGATGAAGAAAAACTTGCCCTTCTCGGGAAGCATTAAAATGTAATGTGATTTCGGATTAAAATAAAAAAATTTCCTAGAAAAACGTAAAAGTATTTATCTAGGGATAAAAACAAAATTTCCACCTCAGGAAGTGTTGACACGCAACCCAGAGGAAAAATAAAAAAAATATATACATATATATATATATATGCAAAAAAATAATAAAAATAAAATAAATCACGTGCATTGTTCAAATCTAAACATTCAAAAGTTTCTAAGTTCTTGATCTATTTTATTTTAAGGGTTCATGTTGTTTTATGATTTGTTTAGAATATCATCCATCCAACTGTTTCAGTCCTATCCTGTGCATACATCTAAGTCCGTATTTTTTTTTTAAATTTTGGCATACAAAAGTTGGGTTTAAAATTTTAAAGTAAACAGACCAGAAAAGAAAATGAAGGATAGAAGGCGTACCAGGCGGCTCATCGCCGAAAAATGAATATCCGATGCCCAGAGCAGCAACGCCGGGTCCACAGTGCTATCGTCAAAAAATAATCGGTGGACCCCATGGACCTCAAAGGAGTGCGTCGGAGGGTCATACTGAGCCGGGTTGAAACCCCCGGTATATCCACCGTTAGAACCTCGCAGAAGGAATCTGGGATCTACGGGTTATCTACTGCCGACTCCTCGGCAGTGTGGTGGCCTGAATGCTTGCCCTTCTCCATGACTCGAATGGTCTCGAAAGTAGCAAAAATATCATCCACGGCATAGGAAGGGGTCTCAAATGCCTCGAGATGGTGCGAGGGACTGAGGTGAGCGTCACCAAGCCCTATAACAGAGCTCAGGAGCTCGAATAACGTGTCATAATTAGTCGAGGTCCCGACAGGCTGTGCGGGGTCCACCTCATCTCCGGTTAGACCTATCGCCACTAGGATTATCATTGTCGCCGTCCCACGACCCGTTCCATCTTCATTGTGGCTCGCGTGACTATTGCTCTTGCTACTATCGTTGGATGCCATCGTATTTTGAGAGATGAGAGAGTCAAGAGAAAATAGTGAAGCGAACAACTCTTCGATTTCCACCTGCAATATAGCGCGTGCCAATTCCCTCCAAAAGGCATACCAGGTCAACATAAAATGCGCCACTTCCATCCAAAAGGCATGCCATGTTAGACCAATTATCACATACCCCGCGCCACTTCCTTCCAAGTGGACGCTAGGTAGACCAACCACCAGATACTGCGTGCCACTTCCCTCTAAGTGGACGCTAGGTAGGCCAAGCATCACCTAGTGCGAGCCACGTGTCAGCCTCCTGTTGTTTGATTTATGAGTTTTAAAATACCAAATTCCAAAATTCGTAGTCCGTCTCTGATAAAAAAGATGTTTAAATCATCACCAACCATCAAAAGTTATATTTTCGGCTTTTAACATGTGCATCGGGCCTTGTTTCCATGACCGGGATCTGTAAAAATGGTTTTTCTCATGACCAAAAATTGAGTAATTGGGTCCATCTCACGACCTAAAACTGAGTAATTGGGTCTGTCTCATGAACTAAAATTGAGTAAATCAGTCTGTTCATGACTTTAAACTGAATGAATGAATGAAGCGATTAAGGTCGTATGACGGGACTTGAATGGAAGTAGAACTGATAACACATTGAATGGTGGTAGAATCACTAGTCTTTGTCATCATGACCCTAAAGTTAATCTTTACCCTTTCGGTCCGGCCGGGACCTTAAATTCACCAAATTGGTCACGTCGAGACCTTAAAATGACCAAATCGGTCCAGTCAGGATCTCAAATTAACCAAATTAGGTCCGTCTCACAACCTAAAACTGAATAATTGGGTCCGTCTCATAACCTAAAACTGAATAGATCGGTCCTTCTTATGACCTAAAACTGAGTAAATCGGTCCTGCGCGAACTTAAAAGGAACAACAGCTCGATTCCCACGCAACCTTAAACAGAACAAATAGATGGTCCTTCATGACCTTAAACTAACTTGGTTTTATTTTTGGTCGCAGTGACCTTAAAATTTCTTTTTTGCATAGTTTTGTGGGGTAACCACTAAGTTTTTTTAACCTTTGTCGTCTTTGCATCGTTTGCATTGTCCCAAGAACTATGCTGGTCTGATCTTTTCATACTTAGACAGCTTGATGTAAGTCAATTACGACCATGTTTTGCATGTTTTGTTTTGTTCTTTCGGCCTAAGAATGGCTTAGTCAAAAGGGACTATCTATGGACCTTTGACATTCACTCATCACACGCGCCTGAGAGTAGACATTAGGCTTATCCGATTTATTTTCGATGATGACTATATGCATAAATAGCGTTCAAAGGAAATCCGTACGAGCCCGAGAGTCCAAGAAATATCCCAATACGCCCCAAAATACCAAAAATACCAAAATACCAAAAATATCAAGGAACTCTGTATGCACCCTACCTTTTCCAAAAACAGGCCTGAGCCACCTCAAAGTGACGCACACTACATTTTTCATAAACTACCTCAAATGGGCATGCGTTGGTTCAACCTAGCGTATGCCACATGTATCCTAGCGCACGCTATCTCGTACTTGGCGCACGCCACCTCGTACCTGGCGTATGCCACCTTAAGAAGAATCTTCTTCTATTAGCCAGCTTTCTCTCCCATAATTCTATAAATAGAGGCATACCCCCCCTATTTTAAGGATCCCAAGTCATAAAAGTGTTAATACTTTGTCAAATTATAAGCCCGATAAACTCGATACTAATTTATACTCGACTCGAATTCCCCTATACTGGCTAAGTTCCAATGACTCAAAGATGTACGGAGAACTCCCCGAGATAGGACGTATTGCGCTTGAGGAAACTACAGGATAACACTCATGCCCTCGCCCGAAACTCACTCTTCGACAGAGGTTTCCGGTAAGTCATCATTTTTTTGTTTAGTTTTTATCGATAAAGGGAAGAAAGAGGTCGTTGGCCTCATTCTCCCCAGCTCTATTTTCATTTTGGTCCAAGCATCTTTTTTTTTCCTCTTAGGAAAGCATGTTCTGTCACTTATTAGCTTCTTTATATACACATGCCTAGTATAAAGATGTTTGAAACATAGATTTTTAGACTATGTGTTGAAAACACTATATGAGATGTCATATTTCATGTTTTCTTCCAAGTTTAAGAAAACATATGATCTTGCTAGTCACTCTCACCTGGATGTCGACCAACGCGACGCCTACCTTGTTCATCTCTGATGCGGCACAACTCCTAATCATTATTATCAACTCACTTCTCATAAGTGTATTGGTATGAGAATGTCCCATATTGTTTAGGTGAACTTAATTTTTTAGCTTTGAAACCTTCTCCTTCATGGGTTTCTACAACCCAAACTCTTACCTCCTTGATCTAAAGGACCAAATAAAATTTTATTAACTTAATAACACTCTTATATGTGTTAATAATTATTTAGAGTTTCTAATAACTCAATTCCTTAGGCTTAGGTGCTTTACTCCTCTTAGATCATCATTTTTTCTTAACTTTATCCAAATTCTAGATTCTGTCCCACTTATTGTAAAATCGTTTAAAACTATTAAAGCACCTCTAAATATTTTGGAAATTTTACAGAGTCTAGAATAGTGTGTTAGCTACATTTTTCATGTAGAATCCAAGAGCCAACTGTGACCAGAAAGGGCTCTGAAAAATATTGTGGCAAAATCTGTCAAAAAACGTCCCTATTTGGGAGAATCCATTTTACTCAAAATCTACCCAACGAAAATGAGGTTTATAATTTTTGAGTGAAACTATGGGATTTTTGTGGAATTAATTAAAATTTCTCAAAATGGTCTATTTTTCTGCAACTCCGACACAGAAAATTCAAAAATGGCATAGGAATTCTAAATCATGTTTTTTTGTCCAACCAAAAATCACACATGTTAATAACATGCTAATATAACTCTGTCTGAAACAAATGTTTAGTTAGGCCTTGTTTGTCTAGCATGAAAAATCTTTGATAGGGCTTTAAGTCCACTATTTAGTCCATTTTCAAAGGATCTCCTACATCCATCAACTTCGTTTTTTATTGCACATGCAATCAAGTGTCCAAATCTTATTATTATCATCTTATATACCATTTTAATCATTTATCTTGACTTCTATATAGGTCTCATCCTTTATTTCTATTTTTCCCACAACTTAAGAAAATCCTTTTTTCTTTGAGTTAGGGTTCATTCTTGTTTTGTTCTTTCTTGGTCGTTCTTTTTTTATCTTAGAGGGGGATGAGTTTAAGAAGATGATATTAAAAATAAAATAGAGGTTTTGAAGATCACTTATTTGGTTGTCTTTCTTGCTCCATGAAATATGACTTAGCTTTTTGGTCTTCTTCATTTTTTTCCTTCTTCCTTTTCTTCTTTCTTTCTTTCTTTCATTCCTTCATTCCTTTATTCCTTCTTTCTTTCTTTCTTTCTTTCTTTCTTTCTTCTTCTTCTTCTTCTCTTCCCACCATGGCCACCGAATTTTAGAGAGAGAAGGAGGGGTAAACAAATGCATTTTTTGTTGCAAAAATCCTCCTATTTATAGGCAAAGGCTTGGTGGTGAAATTACCATTCTACCCTTCATTTAGTTCCAACTTAATTTCTAATTAGATTCTTTTTCTTCTAGTTTGATTCAAACCCAATCAAAATCTTTGGCTCGAAGATAGCTAATACTATGTTTGGAATCATTAATCTATTTTTTCTAAGTCTTAAGGCATTATTTGGTTTAATGGGAACAAGTTCCCTAAATTTAGCGGTACTTAACAAGACTTTTGATTTTTTTTTTCTTTTTATTTTATTTAAGTCCCATCATACTTCTCTCATCAAGTCCTCTTCAATGTATAATTTCACTATTCAATGAAGACTTTGGGATGCTTGATGATGTTGAAAAAACTATTTTTTTAAGAAAAATATATTTTCATGTTTTCCACCTTTTCTTTTCTTTTTTTCCCTCAAATATTATCACATCATCCCCCTCTCCAAGAGGATTTTGGCCAAGGGATTCTAGAAGGCTCTATTTATGTATTGTATTAATTATTTAATTAATTCATGAGAATTAAAATGGGTTTTGGGCCAATTTTAATTTTTTGGCCAAAATTCAAGCTTTTGGGCCTTTCTTATTTTAGGATTAAGAATTAATTATTACTTGGGCTCAATTAAATAATTGGTCCTATTTATATTTATATTTTATGCTTATAAATTATATTGACCCATAATCCCAAATAAAATATTTTTGGGCCTTAATCAAGATTACGCCTCATTGGGTTTGTTTTTCCCTTTTCATTTTTGGGTCTTACTTTAATTGGACTCAATTATATTTTTTTGGCCCATATTCTATATTTTCATAATATTTTGGGCCTTAGCTCAAGCTTTCATAAGTGTTCCATCACTTGGTTTATTTTAATTTTTATGTTTTGGCCTATGTTAAAAGCTGCGCCAAAATTCGCTTCTTCTCCTTGCCTCGTTTTACTTGACCTCCATTCAATGGTTCTTACACATTTATTCATCTCGTGATCCAAAGCTTATAATCTTATTTAAGACCTACTTGAGTTCTCTTCTTAAGCCTTTTTAAATTTTCAAATTAGGCTTTCAAATGAATCTTATGCTTAAGTTACATGTCTTGCGCCTAAACTTGATTCTCAAGAAAAGTTACTTGAAAGATTTTTTTCTTAATTCATAATAGAATGAAATTTAGATTTCTTAAAAACTACGGGGTGCTACAGAGGCCATACAACCATAACCAGTGGCAACATTACTAGGGAGGCCAGCAAGGAATCAGGAATGTAAACCGTATTTTTTTTTCTTAATTCATAATAGAATGAAATTTAGATTTCTTAAAAACTACGGGGGTGCTACAGAGGCCATACAACCATAACCAGTGGCAACATTACTAGGGAGGCCAACAAGGAATCAGGAATGTAAACCGTATTTAATGCTTCGGGTGTGGACAAGAGGGACATAAGAGACAAGACTTCCCTAAGGGACAAGGGCAAGGAAACTTCGGCCACGGGAATTGGCAAAGGCAACAACGCTCTTATCAGCAATAATACCAGAGGCAAGTAGGGAATGCTCAACCAGCTTTTAATAATAATAACCAGAATGCACAAGGGCAACCCCCAGTAAGAGGAAATCAAGGAAATCCAGTACCACGGAATGGGAATGGGAATGGAAGTAATCTAAATCAGAATACAAGACGAGTCTTCGCTCTGCAAGGGGAAGAAGCTGAGAATGCTCAAGTAATTCAAGGTATGTTTGTGCTCTACAATTTATGGGTGAAAGTTTTATCCGATACCGGGGCTTCGCATTCTTTTATTGCCACCTTATGTACGAAGGCCTTGGGAATAGAACCTGAATGACAAGAACCAACTCTAAATATAACTTCACCCCTAGGTGGTCAGATTCAAATAAGTTTTATATGTCGAGCTTGCGGGTTAGAGGTTTCTAATTTCAGTTTAACTTAGGACTTACAGGTCTTGGATATGACTGGCTTCGACGTGATCATCAAAATGGATTGGTTCACTTCTCATTGAGCTTTTATCATCGAAAGAGGATCACAGTCAATGCCATGGACAACTCTAAAATTCAAATTGAAAGAGACCGACGAGATGCATTCCTACCAGCAGAGACAAATTTGCGACGATTTAACCACATCACTAATTGGTTGGCCTGTCTGTTTATCAGCACAGAAAATCAACAGGATAAGGAACTTCCCCGTGTCATAACCAAGTATGCGAATGTCTTTCCAGACGAGTTACTAGGATTACCACCTCACCGAAAAGTCAACTTCACTATCGAGTTGTAGCTCGGGACCGCACCAATATCTATAGCACCTCATCTCATGGCACCTGCCAAGCTTCAGGAATTGAAAGAGCAACTTCAAGATTTGATAGAAAATAGTTTTATTCACCCCAGTACATCTTCTTGGGGTGCACTTGCACTTTTTGCAAAGAAGAAGAATGTAACCCTATGGCTATGTATCGATTATCGATAATTGAATCACGTAACAATCAAGAACCTGTATTCCTTACCAAGGATTGAAGATCTCTCCGACCAATTGAGAGGATCAAAGTGTTTTTCCAAGATCGACCTTAGATTAAGATATCACCAGCTGTGAGTTCAAGATAAAGACATACCCAAGATAGCCTTTCGAATGCAGCATGTCCACTACGAGTTTGTGGTCATAACTTTTGGGTTAACCAATGCACCTGGCATCTTTATGAGTCTAATGAAAAAGTTGTTCAATCTGTATCTGGATCAGTTTATAGTAGTCTTTATTGACAACATACTAATATACTCACGTATAGAGGAGGAACATGAGCAACATCTAAAGACATTATTGTGGAGTCTAAGGGATGCCAACTTTATGAAAAGGCTACTAAGTGTGAGTTTTGGATGAGTAAAGTTAAGTTCTTAGGCAATCTCGTGTGGGAGAACGGAACTTCATTAGACCCGGCTAAAATAGAGGTAGTTGCGGACTGGAAGAAGCCAAAGACAGTATTTGAAATCCATAGTTTTCCTAGTCTAACGCGTTACTGTTGTAGATTCATCCAAGATTTCTTCAAGTTTGCAAAGCCTATGAAAAAGCTGACTTAGAAGGGAGTTAAGTTTGTATATGATGAGAAGTGTGAGGCATCTTTCAAGGGCCTGAAGAAAAGATTGACTAGTGCTCCCATTCTGATTATACAAGAGTGAGACGTTGGATACACTATATTTTTTAATACATCCAAGAAAGGTTGGGATGTGTGTTGATGCAGAAGGGCAAGATAGTTGCCTACGGGTCTCGGCAACTGAAGCCTCACGAGAAAAATTACCCTACCCATGATCTAGAGCTAACAGCTATCGTGTTTGCACTAAAATTCTGGTGACATTACCTCTACGGTGAACAGTTTGAATTATTCTCAGACCACAAGAGCCTAAAATACTTGTTCACCCAGAAAGTTCTCAACATGCAACAAAGACGATGGATGGAGTACTTGGAAGATTACGATTTTACTCTGACCTACCACCCGGGAAAAGCTAACATAGTAGCTGATGCCTTAAGTAGATGGACCCACAAAACGTTAGCATGTTTGATAGTTCAGGAATGGAGAATGATGGAAGCCCTCAACAAATTTCATCTACAGCTCACATCATATGACGTAAAGCATGTTTCTATGCCATGGTAGCCACGCCCAACCTTCTCCACCGAGTTTTAGAAGTACAAAAATATGATCAAGAGGCAAAGTTTATACTAGAACACCTGATAACTGAAGAATCCAAACTTAGATTGTTGATTAGCAACAACAAATGTTTAACGTTTCAAGGGCGAGTGTTCATACCAAACACTGACAGACTACAGGAAGAGGTTCTCAAAGAATTTCATCAGTCACCTTTTTTGTTCCACCCCGAATAAACTAAGATGTATCAGGATTCGAAGCAACAACATTGGTGGAGTGGCATAAAGGGAGATGTAGAATAATTCATGGCTAGATGCCTTAAATGTCAGCAGGTGAAAGGTTAACATCAAAAGCTAGATGGAACTTTGCAACCTCTGGAGATCCCAGGATGGAAGTGGGAACACGTGACTATGGACTTCGTAACTGGCTTGCCAAGATCACTCCAAGGGCATGATGGCATCTAGGTCATCGTCAATTGCTAGACTAAAATTGCTCATTTTCTACCCATCAGGCCATCCGATACGCTAGAGACTTTAAGCCGAAATTACCTCCGAGAGGTCATACAACTACACATAATTCCTATTTTGATAGTTTCAGATTATGATTCTCGCTTCACATCTCAATTCTGGAAAAGTTGCAGATAACCTTAGTAGCCGAACTCTGTTTTAGCTGCCATTTCATTCTTAGACGGACGGACGAACAGTGTGAGTGTACGACCCAAATGCTTGATGACATGCTAAGAGCTTACGTGATGGACTTTCAAGAAAGCTGGGAGAGGCATCTACCCTTAGTAGAGTTCTCTTTCAATAACAGTTATGAAAGCATCATCGAAATGGCACCATACGAGGCACTGTACGAACGACGATATAGATCACTGGTTTATTAGACGGAGACTGGAGAGACCAGCCTATTGGGACCAGACCTGGTAGAGGAGATAATTGAGAAAATCAAGATAATCCGACAACGACTAGCCACTACACAGATCTGACAGAAGAATTACACTGATCAAAGGTGCAGATCTTTGGAATTCCAAGTTGGAGATCACATTTTTCTAAAGATCGAGCCCCGACATGGAGTCATACGCTTTGGAAATAAATGGAAGCTCGCACCACGGTTCATCGGACTGTTCGAAATCTTGAAGAAAGCAGGAGCTTTAGCCTACCGTCTGGCTTTACCACCATAGCCCGAAGGTGTTCATAATGTTTTCCATGTGTCGATGCTAAGGAAGTATGAACCCAACCCTTCCCATGTCATTCACTGGGAGGAGATCATGTTGGACGAGGATACAACATTTGAAGAGAAACCAATAAGAATTTTGGAATGCCGAGAAAACGTTCTACGCGGCAAGATTATTCCACTAGTCCAAGTTTTTTGGCAGCACCGAGGAGTGGAAGAATTCACATGGGAACGAGAGGATGCGATGTGGGTTAATCACCCACAAGTATTCGAAGATGAAGGTACATTTTAATTTTGAGGACGAAATTTTTTTTAAGGGAGTTAGATTGTAACAATCCAAGAATTCTAAAATATAATTATTAAAATAATAATTCTATAATTCAATTAAATAGTTAATTAGAGAGAATTAAATAAGATGATGCTTAATTTGAATAATTAAATAATAATAATCTAGAATACAAGAAAGTTTGAAAACACAATTTTATGGCACCATGATTAAAATTTAATTATTATTCAGTTGTCCCATAAATTGTAGTGCCCCTCCCACTAACTTAAATTAAAATCTCATATGGTTTAATTTTAATATAAACAAAAATAGTCATATTTTAATGATTCATTGAGAGCAATGTACACCACACCTATACATGTATTTTAATACACTACATATATATATATAAATAAATTATGATGATTGTTTTATATATAAATCTCCTTTTAGTTAATTTAAATAGGTACATTATTTTATACTTTAATTCTTTTTTTTACTAAATTTATACATCATGCCATTACATATACCACAAAAATAGCAAAAGACAAAAATTATACATATATTATACCCATATGGCTGGCTCCCTCTCTCTCATCTCCTTCTCTTTGTGTAGCTAACAAGCTAATATCACCTCATGTAAGGCATGCACCCACCCACATTGGCTCATGTCATATCTAGCCTTTCTCTTTCTTGCATGCACATCATCACATGGGCATTATACATACACCCACTTCCTCCCCTCCTTGGCCGAACCTCATTGCAACAAAAAATCTAGATTTTATTTTTAGTTGCTAAGTGTTAGGAAAATTAGATTAATTTAATTTAATTTAATTTATTTTCTAAATCTTGTTTTTATTATAACAATTTGGATTATTCCCGATTTTAGTTGATCTTATCCTGTTTGGAAGATTTGGCCTATCTGATGTTATGGAAGGTTGGATTTGATAAGTTTGGTAGTGATTCAAAAGGATATATTCTTGGCATTTGTTTCTATCTTTAAAGATTGGCCACCGCTCGAGCGGACTTGGGAGCGCTCGATCGAACTTGTTGCAAATCCGACCCTTCGTTTGTTTTAAAAGGAGGAAAAGAGGCTTGGTTTGTGAGGGAGCTTGGTGGAGCGAAAAACAGAGAGAATTCATTGAGAGTTTCCATCTTTCCAAGGTCTTTTTGATTATTGAATACATGAGATCGGATCTTGCTTGAAAGGAGTTTCAAGAATAGCTTCGAGGATTTGTTACGCGTGTTGGATTCGTCGGAGGATTCTGACGGACGTTGTTTTGAGAATTCGTTGCAACAGTAAAAGAAATCAAAGCACTGGAGAACGGTGAACGAGGATTCAGCTACCTACTTAAGTCATAGATTCAGAATTCGATTATGGTCTGTAAGTAAGGTTTTGTAACTGTTCGTTGAGTATAGTGCATTGCTTTCCTGGACTGAGGATTCGGTCCCGTAATTTTTTTTCGTTTGAGTTTTTTCATGTATAAATCCTGTGTGTTGAATGGTTTGATTTACTTTCAGTTTTTTTGTGAATTAATAATCATGGATTGATTAATCGGGTTTTAAAAATAAGTTTTTATTAAAAATAAAAATGAATTTTACGTTTTTCAGTATAGATAGTACATATATACCTAAAAAAATTGCATAATGTGCATATCTTTTTGTTATTTTGATTTTCGCTTTGATTATACAAATTGTAATTTTAAACTTAATTATGGTTATGGTGTACACTCGGTTAGTAATTCTAATTAGTTTAATTTTGGATTTGCTTATGAAAATTTAAACTTAATTACTTGATTATTTTAACTTTGGTATTTTAGTTATAAAAATCCTGACTTTTAATTGATTTTGAACTTTAATGGATAAAATTAGCCCAAATTCAAGGGTATCAAATTTTGTAGATGGAAAAAAGCTACCCAAATGTGGGTAAGAAATGAGCTTAGGCCCATTGCATGTATAGTTTTTTTGCAGAGAATTTATTTAAATTTTGTAACGGATCTGGAAGCTTCTTTACCGTTTCAGTGTATGTTCGTTGCACCGATTCACCATTAATTAATAGGTCTGTATGTTCATCACACTGGTTCGTTCTTATATATACTATTAGCGTTGGACCATTAATTAATAGGTCTGTGTGTTCATCACACTGGTTCGTTCTTATATATACTATTAACGGTTAGACCATTAATTAATAGGTCTGTGTGTTCATCACACTGGTTCGTTCTTATATATACTATTCGCCCAGTGCCATCACCGATCCTCCCCTCGTCGCAGCTCCTCCACTGCACTTACCGCGCCTGGTTCACTTCAAGGGTTTGTTGAATGGAGATCCAAACAGCAAATTTGATTGGAGATTGAATTTGGAGATCCAAATCGATTTGTGGTCGTTGATTTTGCTGCTCAATGGCTGGTTTCTAGGGTTCGATTTGTGGATTTCAATTTCATCCAACCCCCAATTGTTGCCCTATTTGGGGATTTCAATTTCATTTGGATATATATATATCCTCCTCAACCAAGATCTAGATGGGTGTGTCTCTGATTTTGGGCTAGCTCCCCTGTTGAACTTCCCTCCCATTCCATCGCGGTATGTAGGCTATCGTGCTCCTAAGGTAATCGAAACACGAAAGCACACTCATAAATCCGACGTGTACAGCTTTGGTGTCTTGTTACTTGAGATGCTGACTGGAAAACAACCACTCCAATCACCCGGGCGAGATGACATGGTGGATCTCCCTAGGTGGGTGCAGTCGGTTGTCAGGGAGGAATGGACGGCTGAAGTTTTTGATGTCGAATTAATGAAGATCCAAAACATTGAAGAAGCGATGGTGCAGGTGCTGCAAATTGCTATGGCATGTGTTATAAGGATGCCAGACGCGAGACCGAACATGGATGAAGTTGTTAGAATGATTGAAGAGATCCGGCAATACGAATTGGAGAACCGGCCATCTTCGGAAGAGAAGAACCAATCCAAGGATTGAAATGTGCAGACCTCATGATTTCATTGTATGTTGTTCTCTTCATTCTTCCATAATCAACTCTCATAAATTCATCTGATTCAGGATAGCATACTGACTAAGCCCGCCCCCCATCATCTTCTCCAAACAGCAAATTTGATTGGAGATTGAATTTGGAGATCCAAACGCCCCACCGCGCGCTTTGTTGAATGGAGATCCAAACTCCCAAAATTCATTTAAGCAAATCTTTCTTGCTAGTACCAAATCGAGATATCCTGCTTCGAGAGTGAATCCCTTGCAACTCCTG
>JAUTBS010454326.1:0-15085 GCA_032361285.1 Aequorea victoria | reverse complement strand
AAAGAGGCGCTTGTTAATATATATATATATATATATATATATATATATATCTATGTATATACTTATTGAAGGGATTCGATTTAACGAAAACTCAATCCCCTCATTATGACTCGGGCCCATATAATATAGATCGAGTCAAAAAAAAAAAAAGAATCAGAGAAAATGGCATGTCGGTCACCTGCTGAGCACCCATTACTCGTAGACGAGGCCGAGCACAATAAGTCGGCAAACGTACGCTAGATCGAGCACTCAGTGCTCGTGCACGAGACCGACCAAGAGGTGCTCGTAGACGAAGTCGAGCAGTAAAATTTAATTGTGACGCCTGAATAATAAGCAGGTGCTGACGCTCAGCCATTTAATGCGCCATCAATGGACATTAAATGCGCGTTAGAGCACAATCAAATTCCTCTGGGTGACATTCAATGTAAATTGAATAGGTACAAAGTTCACACTATCATGATGACTGCTCTACCTCCACCATCATGGCTGCTCTTCTTAGACAGAGCTAGGTTCAGACTGAGAAAGAGGGACAACAGGGACAATGACATCATGACAATGATAATTTGTCCCCTCAAGGTCTCAATTTTGCCTATAAATATAACGGTTCATGTGTAAACAAGGTGTGTAAAATTTTTCTCTCTCAATACATAACTCTCCACATAATTCACTAGACTCCTCTCCTATTTAAATTGAGCTTTACTTTGCTAATTTAATCATCAGAGAGGGATTTCGGTGAGAATACCCCGTCGGACAGTGATTTTGTTCTTCTTTTCCAAGGCCGAGCATCTACACAAGGAGCGGATCCAAGTCTGGTCAGATCATACCTGATTCATACAAACATTGTGATTTTGTTGCTCGCACATTTGGCACCGTCTGTGAAAAATTTCTTCAACTAGATAAGATTGATTGTCTCTCATGGCATCTCCATCCAAAACTTATTCGGAAGGAGACGATCGGTCCAGTCAGGAGCATAGTCTCGTAAAAAAAATTTTAACGAGAAAATTGGCCAAACAAAAAGGCAAGAGACCCGTACAACAAACACCTAAACGTCTTCCAGAGGCGTTTGACCAAGAGGCCGCCTTCAACCAGATGAGGGACGAAATTGCCGAATTAAAGGCGGCCTTACAGCTCCACCAACCAAAGAAGGGTCAATTGAAAGATGATCTGTCGTTTGTATGACCACAAATAATATTTAATAAAACCGAGTAAAAACAACTACTCCGTAGAATAGCGGTTAAGACCGGATATCGTTCCACAGAGACAATGAAACTTAACTATTTATTTTCTAATTAATTATACAATTAATCCGAAATAATGAAATAAAAAAGGAGTGAATGATTAATTAAACTAACGAAAGTAATTAAAGTGAAATAAAAGTGATTAAAAGATATTTCGGGTATACGAATCCATCCTAACTTAGTAATTGCAGGTTTTGAAATTATTTTAGATATTTTCAAACAGATCATTCAAAGTATCATTATGGCTACAAGCCCTAATGATGCATCAAGAAGATTCAAATAAATACCAACCGGCATAAAATATATAGATTATCACGAATTGTCCATAATCGAGTCATGGCACAACTTGTCTTCTCCAAGCATATTTTATCACAATACACATTCATTGAGGCTAAGAAAAACATTATATAACGCATCATTATTCTAATCACAGAGAAGAATAATGATCAAACAATAGAAAGACCTTTATAAAACATTCTTGAACACAGTAATCAATCAAAATCGTTATACAACCAATGATCCGATAGAGAACTAATCCAAAACTAAATAAAAACAACATTACAAAAGTTAGGGTTTCATCGAAACCTTAGATAAAGGACCTAGCTGCTCATTGACGAGAAGGACGATGTTGGTCCGGATAGAAGCGTCATCTTGATCTTCTCATTCATTCCCGTTCTTGAACCCCAAGCCATCGGGTGTGTTCTCTCCCTAGTTTTGCTAACCCTTTCTCCTGATAACTTTTTTGTTTTTATATCCCTTCCAAAACCAACCACGCGAGGAACTTAATTCAGAAATTGTTTTACCGTATAATGTCTGGACGTGAATTATAAGTGTTCGGACGTTTTTGTCCAGAGGGCCTCGGTCACTGCTTGAGCGTCCGGACGCAGGTGATAAGCGTTCGGGCATTTTTGTCCAGTAGTGTTTCTTTTTTCAGGACGTTCGGACGCTTGGGAGCAATGTCCGGACGTTTTCGACCAGTTTGCATTTTGAACCCCCTTTTTTAATATTTTTCGCTTTTTTGCCCATTCTTGTTATTTGATTTGTTATACCTATTGCTACACGGAAACACTACTAACACACATATTATATTAAGGACTCAAGGACATATAATATACGTTGGACGGCTTGAAAGTGCTCTTTTAAGCTCAGATCAGTGTTACACTATCACTATTCTAGGTCTCATTTTCTATTTTAGAACACTCTTATAATAGCTTAGCCTTATAAGTTATTGGGCCGCTCACAATCATGTAGAAATTCCAGTACTTGTGCGCTGACCTTCCATTCTTAGCTAATTTTAGGAGAGAATATAACATTGCCAACAGTGTCACCCTTAGACTGTTTGACCCGAGCGACGGAGAAGAACTTCACGCTGCTTGGGATAAGGAATTTCCCTTCCTCATTGTCTCTATGGTTGAGGGTGGTATTCCGTTTCACCTCAATCTCCTCCTAAAAAAGGCGCTCACCGCGCTGCGATTAAGCTCCTCCCATATGACTATTAATTTTTTGCACATTATTAACAGAGCTGCCTAACTCAATTGCCTGCATGACATCAATTTTAGCCTTCTCGAACTCTTTCATTACTACTCATTGTCTTCAAATAAGGATGGGTTGACGTATTACCTCAGGCCTAGGAAGAAGGGACTCAACTTAATTTGGGACATCTCAAACTCTGATAAGTACAGTGCTGACCGGCTTCTGGTCGGTGCTTCAGGTCGGTGGAGAGTTTGAGTTCCCGGCCGGGCATGCTAGCGATGAGCTCAACATTACTCGTCAACCCGGTTCCCTAGGTCGGTAAAAATCCATCAAGTTTCTTTGCTTTCATTTTTATGCTCTCATTTTTCTCAATCTTGTTCTTTTCTTTGTGAAGCTACTGGTTTGGTCGGTCATTACAGAAAGGCTACGAATATCGATATTTTGGCAAGGCTGCCTTCCAAGTTGAAGAGACGTGCCTAGCTACCGTCACATAGTCCAACACCGCAACCATCCCTCGAATATTATCAGGGAGATGTTGAATGACCTAGACCTTGGTTGGCAACAAGTACAAGGAGACACCCATCAACCCGCCAAGATGTCACGAGTGAGGGTTCCAATCAATCTATGAGTGCCGATCAAAAATCCCACTGGGGATTCCTCCTTTGCTATCCCAGCCGCTACAACAACATGATCTTAGCTCCCTGTTACAAGGGCCCCTGCCCCACCTCCAATCCCAATGGGCCCTGCAGCCGAGGGTACCATGTTGACCTTATCGCTGGACCCGACAATTGATCTTGCTAAAGATTTTGCGAGGTCGAGGAGGAAGAGGAAGGCCATGGATGGCCCGACAGCTGACCAATGAAGGATGTTTGGGCACGGACCTTCGAGTTTCACGATACCCCCATGCTCGTCTCTACCTAGAGCATTGTGGACCTAAACGTGGTATACTAGCTCTCGAAGGCTGTTCTTCTACCATAGTATATGGTCCAGCATGCCGCATTTGATGAGTCCACCCTGTATGCTCGGTCCATGTAGTATATGGTTGGGGTAAGAACTTAGTTCATTCATCTTGCTTTTATTTTCTATAAATTTTACAAGTCTTTTATCTCAAACTTACACTTTGATTTCCTTCTGCAGGGAGTATAGTGCATCCACACCTTATTGAAAAATCACAGAAAGATGAAGAGCATGACCAAGAAGGCATGATAGGTTCTTGAAGTTGAGAAGATGACTCGGCTCATCGCCGAGGAGAAGGTCACTGGGATGAATGACAGAGTTCAGTATCTAGAGGCAGACCAGGCCCCTTTTATACTCTAGAACCTGCAGTTGGACTCCAAGGCATCAAAGACCGAGGTCGAGCTTGCGCAGGTGCGAGCGAAGTAGAAGAAAATTGAGAAGGAGCTGGAGCCCTTAATAAAGGTCCAATCCAATGTCGAAGCTGCCTAAAAAGAACGCAAAGATCAAATGTGTAGCATAATGGCTGGGATGAGGTTGAGATGAAATCGAGAACTTCTATATCAAAGAAGTTGAGAAGATAAAGGTCGAGCTATTGTCCGATGGCTACAAGCAAGCTCTCGCCAAGCTCGATGTCCCGATAGAGTCCCCCTTCTAGACCCAAACTCTCATCGATTCCTTCATCAGCTAGCCAGTGATGCCAGTTGCGAAGCTTCAGGCGCCTGAAGATCTCACAGAGTCAGTGGAACCTCCGGTGGTCGGGGATCCCTTCATCGAGGAAAACACCACCAAGGTGATCAAAGTTTGACATCTTTATTTTTTTTGTTTTATTTTTGTCAAGTGGACGTCAGACCATTTTTCCATGTAAGGGTTGACCTATTTATGTAAGCCTTCAGACCTTTTTATAATGAATAAACTATTTTTTTATCATTTATCTAAGTGCTCTACTTCGGCATTATCCTTTTTATACCTGCTCTTTTTTTGTCTTGCTTGTAGAAATTCCAAATGTTGGCACTTCTCGCTAATCAACACAGCTCAGTGTGTAACCGAGCTCCTCATTCTGAATCTAGCTCGGCGAGAAAACTTCTATTTGAAATCTGTCAAGTGTTGGCACTTCTTATCAACCAACACAGCTCAGTGTATAACCGAGCTCCTCGTTTTGGGCCTAGCTCGGCGAGAAAATTTTTACTTCTTCCCAATTAAACACAGCATGGTGTGTGATCAAACTCCTAGAGAAAAAATTTTACTTGAACTTTAGCAAGTGTTGAAACTTCTTGCAAAATAACACAACTCGGTGTATGATCAAGCTCCTCGTTCTTACCCTAACTCGGCGAGTAAAATCTTTACTTGAAATTTGCTAAGTGTTGGCACTTCTTACCAAATAACACAGTTCGGTGCGTGACCGAGCATCTCATTCTGAGATTAGCTCAGCAAAATAACCTTTATCTGTGCTATTTTAACCTTTTACAATTATTCCAATTTCTTGAATGGTCCAAATTATTCCATTTTGGCAAACGTTAGGGTTATTCTAAGACTTAAAATTTATTCGAATTTCTTGAATGACCCGAACTATTCTGGTTTGGCTATTGTCGGGGTTGTTCTAACCCTTAGAAATTATTCAAATTCCTTAAATGGTCTGAAATGTTCTAGTTCAGCTATCGTCAGTGTTGTTCTAATCCTTAAGAATTATTCGAATTCCTTGAATGGTCCGAACTATTCTAGTTCGGCTATCATCGGGGTTCTTCTAACCCTTAGAAATTATTTAAATTCTTTCTGAGAGTAATTTGATACGAATAAATTTGTAAAAAGATGATTCCATTGATGAAACCCTCAAGGCGTTTTCAAAAGTAATGATAAAAGAAATGCAAGTTGGCTCTATTTCATTGCCTAACAACTTATTTCCCGTCTGAGTCTTCCAAGTTATAGGCCCTCACTCCTGTAATGGACCAGACTTTGTAAGGTATTTCCAAGTTAGCACCGAGCTTTCCCTCTGTGGACACTTTTGTGTTGCCCATTATTTTTTTGAGTGCCAGTTCTCTGAGACCGAAGTCTCGAGGCTTGACTTTCTTATTGTACTCTTTTGCCATCTCTTGCTGGTAGGCCTGGATTCTAAGGGTGGTCTCCTTTCATTCTTCGGCCAAGTCCAGATCTCTGGTTAAGATCTCGCTGTTGCTCTCTAGGGTGAACAGATCAATTCTTATGGTAGGAATGCCGACCTCTAGGGAAATCACTTGTTCGGTCTCATAAGTCATTGAGTAGTGTATTTTTCCTGTTGGTTGTCGAGGTGTAGTTCAGTAGGCCCCAAAGATGTTGGGGAGTTCATCAATGCATTTCTTTTTGTATTTTTCTACCCTTTTCTTTTATGTCGTCAAATATTATCTTTTTGAACGCCTCTGCTTGACCGTTGCACTGGGGGTAAGCCAGGGTAAGATTAAAGAATTATATACCTAGCCCAACAACAATTTTTTTTAATATCTGTCCATTGAACTGGGTTTCATTATTTGAGATGAGGGCTCTCGGGATACCGAACCTTGTTATGATGTTTCTCCATACGAACTTCTTCACATTTGCCTCCCTAATGTTGGTCAACGACTCAGCCTCTACCCACTTGGTGAAATAGTTTGTTGCTGTGATAATAAACTTCTTATTGTTGATGGCCTTTGGGAGAGGTCCCATAATATCTAGGCTCCATTGAGCAAAAGATCATGAACTTGTGAGGGGGAGAGTTCTCCAGTGGGCTAATGGATAAGGGAGATGAACTTCTGACATTTCTCACACTTTCTGACGTACTATTGTGTGTCTTTCTACATGTAGGGCCACCAATACCCCTGAGTAATTGCTCTGTGCGCTAGAGATCTTACCCATACGTGACTCCTGCAGATCCTTTCGTAGATTTTGAAAAGCATGTCTTCTACTATGCTTGGATGAATACAAAGTAAGTACGGTCCGGTGAAAAATCTCCCTTATAAATTTTCTGTAAGGGATAACTGGAACGAGGCTAACTTAAGTCAAACTTTGTGTGCTTCCTTCTTCTCATTCGGTAGTTACTCGATTGTTAAGAAGGCCACAATTGGATCCATTCAGGTGGGTAATAAGTCACCTAGAAGGACCTTTTCTAGATTATGTCTTGGTTCAATGCTAGAGTTTAACAGAAAATTGATTGCAATTGTCCTTGGACTATGGGACTCTGTGACCGAGGCAAATGAGGCTAGAGCATCAACATGGCTATTGAGGTCTCGACCCACTTGATCTATGTTAGGGTTATTCTAAGACTTAAAAATTATTCAAATTTTTTGAATGGCCGGAACTATTATAGTTTGGAAATTGTCGAAGTTGTTCTGACCCTTAGAAATTATTCAAATTCCTTAAATGGTCTGAAATGTTCTAGTTCGGCTATCGTCGGTGTTGTTTTAACCCTTAAAAATTATTCGAATTCCTTGAATGGTCCGAACTATTCTAGTTCGGCTATCATCGGTGTTCTTCTAACCCTTAGGAATTATTTAAATTCTTTCTGAGAGTAATTTGATACGAATAAATTTTTAAAAAGATCATTCCATTGATGAAACCCTCAAGGCGTTTGCAAAACTAATGATAAAAGAAATGCAAGTTGGCTCTATTTCATGGCCTAACAACTTATTTCCCTTCTGAGTCTTCCAAGTTATAGGCCCTCACTCCTGCAATGGACTAGACTTTGTAAGGTATTTCCCAGTTGGCACCGAGTTTTCCCTCTGTGGACACTTTTGTGTTGCCCATTATTTTTTTGAGTGCCAGTTCTCTGAGACCGAAGTCTCGAGGCTTGACTTTCTTATTGTACTCTTTCACCATCTCTCGCTGGTAGGCATGGATTCTAAGGGCAGTCTCCCTTCATTCATCGGCCACGTCCAGATCTCTGGTTAGGATCTCATTGTTGCTCTCTAGGGTGAACAGATCAGTCCTTATGGTAGGAATGTCAACCTCTAGGGAAATTACTACTTCGGTCTCATAAGCCATTGAGTAGTGTATTTTTCCAGTTGGCTATCGAGGTGTAGTTCATTAGGCCCAACAGATGTTGGGGAGCTCATCAATCCATTTATTTTTGTATTTTTCTACCCTTTACTTTATGTCGTCCAATATTATCTTATTGAACGCCTCTGCTTGACCGTTGCACTGGGGGTAAGCCAGGGTAAGATTGAAGAATTGTATACCTGGCCCAACAACGAATTTTCTTAATATATGTCCATTGAACTGGGTTTCGTTATTTGAGATGAGGGCTCTCGGGATGCTGAACCTTGTTATGATGTTTCTCCATACGAACTTCTTCACATCTGCCTCCCTAATGTTGGTCAACGGCTCAGCCTCTACCCACTTAGTGAAATAGTATGTTGCTGTGATAATAAACTTCTTATTGTTGATGGCCTTTAGGAGAGGTCCCACAATATCTAGGCTCCATTGAGCAAAAGATCATGAACTTATGAGGGGGAGAGTTCTTCAGTGGGCTGATGGATAAGGGAGATGAACTTCTGACATTTCTCACACTTTCTGACATACTATTGTGCGTCTTTCTACTGGTAGGGCCACCAATACCCCTGAGTAATTGCTCTATGCGCTAGAGATCTTACCCCTACGTGACTCCTGCAGATCCTTTCATAGATTTTAAAAAGCATGTCTTCTACTATGCTTGGATGAATTCAAAGTAAGTATGGTCCGGTGAAAAATCTCCCTTACAAATTTTCTATAAGGGATAGCTGGAACCAGGCTAACTTAAGTCAAACTTTGTGTTCTTCTTTCTTCTCATTCGGTAGTTGCTCGATCGTTAAGAAGGCCACAATTGGATCCATCCAGGTGGGCAATAAGTCACATAGAAGGAGCTTTTCTAGATTATGTCTTGGTTCAATGCTGGAGTTCAACAGAAAATTGATTGCTATTGTCCTTGGACTACCGAACTCTGTGACCGAGGCAAAGGAGGCTAGAGCATCAACATGGCTATTGAGGTCTCAACCCACTTGATCTACGTTGAAGGCTTTAAAGTTATTCATATCCTCCTTAACCTTTTTCAGATATCTAGCCATCCTGTCATCCCTAGCTTCGTACACCCCAGTCAGCTGGTTCACCACCAGCTGAGAGTCATTGTAGACCATGAGCTTGACCACTAGGAGTTTTCTAGCAACATAGAGGTCGGCTAATACGGCTTCATAATCGACTTTGTTGTTGAAAGCATGAAAGCTAAGCTTGAGGGACTATCCTAGTACCAGTCCTTTGGGAAATGTCAGGACTATTCCATCTCCTGCCCCCTGTTGTTTGATGTGTTATCCACTTGGAGCCTCTAGGCTCTTGCTGATGACATCTTCTATGCCTCAGCAGATCTGCCCCCACTAGCTTGATGGCTGGAGCTTCAGCCGCCGGGCTAAGTAATACTGGTGTTGGAGTGAATTCGGCGATAAAGTCCTTCGGTACCTAGGCCTTGATGGCATTTTTGGGTTCGTAGTTGATATGGTGTTCTCCAAGTTCTATGGCCCATCTAGAAGTTTTTCTTGTGAGGTCTTCTTTCTGGAGCAGAGTCTTCAACGGGTATTATGTGAGCACAATGATAAGGTGGGCTTGAAAATAGTGCATCAACTTTCTTGAGGCCATGATCAAGGCATATGCCAGCTTTCTTAGTGGCAAATATCTTGTTTCAGCATTAGAGAAGGTTTTTCCAACGTAGTAGACGAACTGATGTTGCCGATCTTCATCTTGGACCAACACTCCATTTACCGCGTGTTCAGACACAACAAGGTAGAGGTATAGGACTTCTCCGGTAATGGGTGTGAAGAGGAAGGAAGGCTCGATCAGATACTTCTTTAGTTCCTCTAGAGCTCGGTCCGCCTCTTCGGTCCATTGAAATTTAGAGTTGTTTTCTCAAGACTTGAAAGAATAGTCAACACTTATCCAAAAAAAGGCTGCTGAATCTGTACAAGACTTCAAATATTTTTGCTAGCTTCTAGATGTCCTTCACCGAGTTAGGCCTCTGCACGACCTGAATTTCCTGAATCTAGTTCGGGTTCACTAAAATACCCTTGTGTGTGACCAAAAATCCAAGAATATTACCCAAATTGATGCCAAAGGCGCACTTGGAGGCATTTAGATGGAGTTTGTATTGCTTGAGAATGCCGAATGTATCTTAGAGAACGGTCAGGTGGTACTCATTTTCTTTGGATTTTACCACCATGTCGTCTATGTATACTTTTATTGTTTGACCAAGCATTGCGCCGAACATCCTCATTACCATCCACTGATAGGTTCACCCTACGTTCTTCAACCCAAAGGGCATGACCTTGTCGTAGTAGGTCCCACTGCGGGTTATGAATGCAGTTTTCTCTTGGTTTGAGCCGAATATGAGAATTTAGTGGTAACCTCGATAGGCATCGAGAAAGCTCATCCGTGCATGCCCGACCATTGAGTTCAATAATTAGTCGATCTTTGGCAGAGGAAAGTTATCTTTCAGGAAAGCATTGTTCAGACTCGTAAAGTTCATGCAAACTTTCCACTCTTCAATCTTTTGTTTCACTAGCACAGTGGGGTAGTGGATCTCTCTAATGGCCTCAGCTTCAATGAGCTTGGCGACTTCTTCAGCCACAGCTTCAATGCATTGGGAGGGCGATTTGCGCCTTCACCGGCTTATAGGTCGGGCTGACATTAAGCTTATGAAAAATGAAGGCAGGGTCAACCCTTGGCATTTCGTAAGGTGTCTATGCAAAAACTTTGATGTTCACTTTTAAGAAGATAATCATTTTGGCCCTCTCCTCCTCTACCATGGCGGAGCCAATGAAGAAGAATTTTTTTGGATCGACCTTATCGATGAGGATTGTTAGGAGGTCCTCCATAGCTTTTGTAACGCCCCACTTCCTAGAGGATAATTAAACCTGCTCGGAGTGGTGCTACATCGGGCCTCCTCATATAATACTATATAAAAGATTATCCAACGATAATTAAAACCATCAATTAAGCTCCAACCAAACAACCACTAAGGAAAAACTCCAATTCATACATTCATCAACATACAACATATAGTCAGCAGAAGACCTAACTCTAACCATAAAACAATAATTTGCTAAACATCTGTACAACATACACGTACAAACCAAAGAAGACTACACAGAAGGTCTTTATCTCACGACTGATCCTCCACCTGGCATTATGGACCAACATCTACCTCAAGCTGAAATCTGCAACCGCAAAGGTTACAGAAGAGTAGACTTAGCATCATAATCAAGAGCTTCCAACAACAGAGTATAATCATGCAGGTTTTCATATAGAAACAACACTTTTGTTAAAACAACCAATGCATGAGAAAACACACTCATGATCCGGCTCACTAGCCAACACATACGATTTATCAAACCCTTATGCTTTTACACACGGTCCAACGACCACCCAAAAGATTTAAACATGTTTTATAAATCTTTTCAACACACACGGCCCTACGGCCAAAACTTTATGATATAAAAACATTTCAAACCCAGCGCTACGGCCCATTTTATAATTATGATGAAACATACATACACACATGCATAACCGGACCAACGGCACGTAAAAGATACAATGATATATGAATATAATATCCGGCCCAACGGCCCAAAATAGCTTAAAAGCTTCAACCGGCCCTACGGCCCACAACTCGTTTAGAAAAATATTATTATATTTTTAAACCCAAGGCTTAATAGCCAAACATGTAAATGCTTAATAGCAATACATACGTGCTCACAAGCACACACACCTACACATCATCTAGTGGCCAAGTAGTCATTTAACCTAACGACTGGAAGTTTCTACGGTACCGTTACCTCACTACAATACTTTTATTTTTAGAGTGGCGTGTAAGAGAGCCACTCATTATGTCACCAGTGGTAGGTGCATCTCCGCCTGCAACTCGGGCAACCCCCACTTGGGGTAACGCTTGAAAAGGCTACACGTGGACAAGCCACCTCCACCCATTATGGGCAATGCCACTATGGCTACTATGCCTTTATCACCTTTGGGCATGAGATGGTTACCTGCCTTAACTTGGCACTTTCTGACAAAATGATATTTTTACAGAAAATATCTCCATACACATACAAGCATTTCATGCTGAGGTTCTTTTTTTAAAAGAACTACTTTTTCAATCATACAAGCAATACATGCTCACACTCTTTATAATACAAGAGAAGCATAATTTAGAAAACACGAGCCACACACACTCATAACACACTTTTCATAAATTCCTTTCAAACATGATGATAAATGTATAACACGATGCATACAGGAAAATATGCTCACAGATGTATATAAAATATTTCACAACATGCTAATCATTATGATTCGGCTAGTCACTCTCACCTTGTATCCGCATCTCAAGAATCACCTCATAAACCAGGAGACGTCGTTCCTCCGTCCACGGCCATCATTCGGGACCTAGAAACATCACAACTCATGAATGAGTATCAACTCATACCTCATATGCATCCTAAGATCTCATGTCTTAAACCCCATCATTATCTTATGGTCCATCATTCCACTTGGAACATCACATCTTTGTTTATTAAAGATTTTTTCTCATCCTACCATACTTGGTAAATTCATTTTAATTTGTTAAACCTTTATAATAAATTATGTTAAGATTTTAGGGGTTAGATATGAATATTAACTATAACTTCCATGAAGAAACTCACGGCCAAAGGTAGCCATAAAGGCCCCAAAACACAGCTAGAAGAAAGCTGCTTCGCCACTTCTGGTCGACTCAAACTTGGACTGAGTCCACTCAAAGGCCTCAAGGTCGACACACCACACCACTGGGTCGACACACGCTCCTACCTAAAGAAGAAAACCGAGAGTCATCCACTTTCAGTCAACACACAGACCACATGGGTCGACTTAGGATACTCCCAGATGGGTTGGGTCGAGACAAAGGTCGACACACATCAGCTCACACGCGCACTGAGCGCCAACCTGGGTCGACTCATAAACCACTTGGGTTGACTCACATACAGGGACCAGGCTTGAGTTGACACCCACCAATCTTGGGTTGACTCACCTCCTCGCCTGATAAAACAATAAAGGCCAAAACCTCCTGAGTCGACACCCCTGAACCTTGGGTCGACTCAGGTTACCGCCTGTTAAAATTGCCAAGTGCTACAATACCTTGGGTCGATACACAGAAGGTCTGGGTCGACCCACCATCACGAAAGCAATGCTCTATTTTTTTGACTCACTGTTCTAAGGCTCTATTTGGGAGAAAATACATTGTTAGGTCCAAAACTCTTAGGGTACACCACATCCATCCCTTTTCTCCCTCAACACCCAGATATACACAACTCTAAAACCTCTCAAAGGTCATCTATTATGATTGTTAACACATTAAAGTCCATATTTCTTCCATAGATTAATTCTAAGATGGATACAAGAAAAATCTATCTATATGCATGAACTACCAAGTTAAAATATGACAGGGGGTTTTTCCCTTCCCCAACCAAAAGAGATTAGAATTTTACCTCTCAAAGAAGATCGTAGATCGAGCTCCTTCATCCACCAATTTCTTCTCACCGGTTCTTGAACACTCGAAACCCACTTCCGAAGAGCTGGGACATCAACAATGGCTCCGACGATTTCTTACTCCTCTTCTTCTCCTCTCCCAATTCTGGTGTGAGAGTTCTCCTCACTCTTTGCATCTCCGTCTTCTTCCTTCTATGATCCCCTCAACCCGTCTCCTTCCTCTCTTTCTCTCTCTAGAATACTAATGATTTGAGATAACAACTTAGACACTCCCCATTAGAAAATGATGGTTTCCTAGAGTGATGGAAAAATATATGGGGTTTAATCCCCTACAACAGCCTCCTCTTGCAACTCCTCCATCCTAACACATCTTGACCCTCCAATTGCATTCTAATTTGAGATTAAACACCTTAGCATAAAATGCACTTTAGTCCTTCTTGACTTGTGATTTAATAATCAATCCTTATTAATATTCCAATTACATAATTGGGTCTTTTTATATTTATATTATTAATCTCATCCTTCACCTCGGTCATAAACCAAACAAGGCCTCTCCTTGGGCTTTAACCCAGATTAATTATCTTTAATATTTTCTTTTGAAAATACGGGATATTATAGCTTTCCCTACTGGTTTTGCACCAACATCTTTCAAGACAAGTTGATCTAGGATTTCCACCAACTGGACTTACCCCGTGGTCTGATTTGTTTTCAGTGCGGCCACAAAGCATTCTTTTCGAGCAATCTAATCGCCAAATATCACATCCACGCCCTCTTCGATGGAGAACTTCATCAATTGATGGTAGGTCGATGGTACAGCCTTTAACTCGTGCAACCATGACCTACCAACTATGATATTATAGGCTGAGGGGACATCGACCACCAAGAAGTCAGTTTCAATGGTGATTGAGCCCACCCGAATGGGGATTGTCACCCTCTTGAGAGGTCATACTGGTTGTAGGTTGAATCTCACCAGAGAGGTGCGCAATAGAGTCATGTTTTTTTCTCCAAGGTCGAGCTTCTTGAAAAGTTCGTAGTACATGACCTCGGGTGAGTTCCCCTAGTCCACCAAGATTCTCTTCACGTTAAACCCTGACATGTTCAAGGTTATGACCAGTGCATCATTGTGTGGGTGCTAAACTCGCTCTGAATCTTCCTTGGTAAAGGATATATCTTAGTCCTCTTTCCTTCTATTCTTGGCCTCTTGCCCGGCTATACTTGCATCACGTTCTATAAGTGTCGAGCTTTCTACATCTGGCCCCTAAGGCAGTTCTTTTGGTTGTGATTCATCAAGCCATGGATCACGGTTATCTCTCCTCTGTCTTGGGTGATTGGGGAAGCTTTCCTTTTATTTTGATTGGCCCCTCTCTATTCTATCCTATGTCATCAATGAACTCTCTCATGTGTCCATGACATATCAGATCCCCTAAGTGCCTTTTGAATGTATGGCAAAACTCCATTCTATGCCCTCTTTCCTTGTGATAGGAGCACCTCCACTAGACCCCATCCCTAATGACTTCCTGGATGACTACCTCAAACATCTTAGATAGCCATACGAGGTAAGGCTTTTCCTTGATGTGAAGGAGGATCCAATAGATTTGAGACCCTTCCCATCAGAAAAGATGTTGCACATGTGAGATGGGACAAACATTTGGAGTTTAATCGCCTACTTCAGCTCCCTCTTGCAACCACACCAACAATCCATCTTAGCCCTCTAAAGACATTCTGATTTGGGATTAAAATACTTTTGCATAAAATGTATTGTAGTCCTTCTTGGCTTATTATTTAAGATTCAATCCTTATCAATCTTCCAATCAATTAATTAATTAATTGGACCCTTTTTTATATTTATATTAATAATCTCATCCTTCACCTCGTCCATAATCCAAACAAAGCCTCTCATTGGCCTTAAACCGAATTAATTATTTTTAATA
>JAUTBS010454215.1:0-15088 GCA_032361285.1 Aequorea victoria | reverse complement strand
GAAGAAGAGAGAAGAATGAACCAGAGATAGAAGAAGACGAATGATCACAGATGATGCCTCCGGCGGTGGTTGGCGGTGGCAGCAGTGGCGGTAACCGGTGGTGGCTGCGGCGTTGGAGGTCGGGAGAAGAAGGAGAGGGCTGCGAGACAGAGGGAGGGGGGAGTTGCAAAAATTTTCTGCAGAGGAATAAGTAGAAAAGGGAGAGAAAAGAGGAAGTTCGATTAAATTGGGAAAATGACAGATTTTTAAGGAGAATCCTTCCCCAAATCTCTCAACAAAACATATCCTACCAATTTAAAAAAAAAAAGGTTTCTGCTATCCCTAGCAGATTCTGCTACAATTAAAAAGAAGGCTTCCCTTTTTATCGTTTGGAAAAACAGAATTTTTCTCTTGAAGCTTATCCTCTTAAATTTAAATTTCATGCCATCAAATCTGCTATTTTATTAATTATTCCCTTATTATTTTCTTAATTTGAGAATTATTCCATTGTATATTTTAATGCCATAAATATAATCCTTCCTACATCTGAATATTCTTTTCCTATTTTAATTAGTACTAATATAATAAATTTATTCTATTGAATTAAAAAATTTCAAAATTTTTATTATTTCCATTAATTACATTTTTATTTAGTTAGTTTAATTTTAATTAATCAATTTTATCGAATTTTACACCTCTAGGCCAAGCTGTTCGAGCTGTCGCAACCACTCCCCGAATGATATTTTACTTGCTTGGAGTGGTGCGAAACAAGCTCATCTAATCAGAAACTCAACAATAATACTAAGGATGCACTCCACATCACTATACTCCATTCATAATATTCTCAAAGTTTGACTTGAATAAAAAAAAATTATATCCACTACAAGCTACTTATAGAACTCGTATGTGATACACAATCCCAATAACAATTAAAAAGAATGAGAGCCACGACTCTTCTTTCAACAGATTCTTTTTCGATGACCTCTTCCAAGTCTCATGCTTACATCACTCGTCTTTCGACATTAACTATACCATGGTGGATTGACCATCTACCCTGTAACAAGATCTGCAACTACAAGTGATTACAGGAGAGTGAACTTAACATCATAATAAAAAGTATACCACAATAATAAATGTTCATGCAGAGTTTTCGTACAAAAAATAAAATATTTGTTCTTATAACTCATGCAAAAGAATATATATTTTCATCATTCGGCTCGCTAGTCCAACTCATAAGATTGTATAAAAACTCTTTATTCTTTCAACATATGGCCCTACGGTCCAACTTTAATAATTTGTAAATATCTTTATACCGGCACTATGCCCCCATCTTTGAAGTTAAATAAATAGCTTTCATACCGGCCCCACGACCCAAACATCCAGTTTAGAAAAATAACTTTCAATTTTTTAAACATACGGCTCTTTAGCCAAACTCATAAATGCTTAATAACATATTTTACATGCTCATTAGCACACACACATACTACATCTTTCAGTGATCAAGTAGTCGTCTGCCTCACGACTGGGAGTTTCGACGGTACTGCAACCTCATTCACAACTCACTTAATTAGAGTGACGGAGATGAGAGCCACTTTTTATCACCAGTGGTAGGTGCAACAACCGCCCACTTTTGGGCTACGCCCCCATCGGGGCAAAACAACACCCACATTTGGGCAACGCCCCCATCAGGAAAAAACAATTCGGGATGGTTATCCACAATAACTTGACACCTTCTGACAACATAATATATTTTAAAGAAAATAGCTTTTTACACACATGAACAACTCATGCTCAGAATTTATATAATTAAACAGAACATCTTTCAGATATACGAGCAACACATGCTCACAATTATTTTCACAAAGCTCTTTCATAACATGAGCAATTTAAAGCATGATAACAACACATGCTCATAAATGAATTTAAAATATTTTTACAATATACTAGTCATTATGATATTGCTAGTCACTCTCACTTAGTTGTCGACTCACGCGACGTCTATCTCGTTCAACTATGAGGCGACACAACTCATTCTGAGACTCCATCTTCGATGCCTAGGTTATGTATCATACTCAAGCATTAATATCAATTTATTTCTCATTTGTATTAGTATGAGAATGTCTTATGTTGTTTAGATGAACCGAATTCTTTAAGTTTGAAACCTTCTCTTTCATGAATTCATATAACCCAAATTCTTGCCTCATTGGTCTGAAGGATCAATTAAATTTTTTATTAACTTAATACCACTCTTATATGTGTTAATAATTATTTGGAGTTGTTAAGAACTCAAGTCCTTAGGCTTATGTGTTTTACTTCTCTTAGATCATAATTTCTATTAACTTTTCTCAAATTTCAGACTCTGTCCCACTTGTTGTAAAATTGTTTACAAATATTAGACCTCCTCTAAAAATTTTGGAATTTGTACAGATGCTAGAATATGGTATTAGATATATTTTTCATGTAGAACCTGAGAGCCATATCCCAACTGAAAGTGCTCTAAAAATTCTTGTGGCTGAATCTGTCAAAAAATGTTCCTATTTGGGAGAATTCATTTTCTTCAAAATATGCCCAACGAAAATGAGATTTATAATTTTTGGCAAAATTAGACCCTTATACCCTTCTTTTCATATCTGACTCATCTCTAGGAGATTTTTCTAGAATTAATTAAAAAATTTCAAAGTGGTCTATTTTTCTGTAACTCCGACGCAGAAAGTTCAAAAATGGTATAGGGGTTCAAAAGCATATTTTTGGGTTCAACCAAAAATCACACATGTTAACATCATGCTAAAATAACTCTCTTTGAAACATAGTTTCAGTTAGGCCTTATTCGGATAGCACGAAAAATCCTTGATGGGGCTTTAAGCCCACTGTTTTGTCAATTTCTTAAAGGATCTCCTACTTCCATCAACCTCTTTCTATTTTGTATATGAAAGAAAGGGTTCAAATCTTATTATTATCATTTTATATATTATTTTAGTCATTTATCTTGACTTCTCCATAGGTCTCATTATTTATTTTGTATTTTTCCCATAACTCAAGAAAGTCCATTTTTCTTTGAGTTAAGATTCATCCATTTTTTGTTCTTTCATGTTTGTTCTTATTTTATCTTAGAGAGGGATGAGTTTAAAGAAATGATTTTAAGAAATAAATGGAGGGCTTAAAGATCTCTTATTTGTTTGTCTTTCTTGCTCCAAGAAAGTAGGACTTAGCTTTAAGTTTTCATTATTTTTCTTTCTTCTTTTTCTTCCTTCTTCTTTCTTCTTCTCTTTCTTTTCTCCCTCTCCTCTTTCTCTCTCTACAGAGCTTACTATGGGGTATGGGAATGGTGTGGAAAAAATTCTTCGAGAGAAGCCTTCTATTTATAGGCAAAAATTGGATATGAAATATCCATTTTGCCCATCATTTAGTTCCAACCTAATTCCCCATTGCACACTTGTTCTTCTGGTTTGATTGAGTTCGAACCAAATCTTAGGCTCCAAGATAGCTAACACTGTGTTTGTATTTATTAATTTAGTTTTCATAGGCTTAAGGCCTTGTTTGGTTTATTTGGGAGACAACTTCGCTACATTTAGGGGTACTTTGAAGACTTTCTTTCTTTCTTTTTCTTTTTCTTTTATTTAAGTCTTTTCAAGCCCATATCATCAAGTCTTCTATCATGTACTTTCTACTATTCAATGAATAATTTTGGAGGTTTGGATAAGGTGGGAAAATCATTCTTTGAAGAAAACTTGTTTTCATGTTTTTCACATTTTCTTTTCTTTTTTTTCTCCCAAACATTGTCACATCACTCCCCCTCTCCTAGGGGAGCCGGCCATGGTGTTCTAGAAGCCTCCAAATTTTGTTTTTATTAATTATTTTATTAATTCATGGGAATTAAAATGAATTTTGAGCCAATTTTAAACTTTTGGGCCAAAATTTAAGTTTTTGGACCTTTCTTATTTTGGGTTCAAGAATTAATTCTCATTGGAACTCAATTAAATAATTGGGCTTATTTATATTTATATTTATATTTTGGGATTCCAAATTTTCTTGGCCCATAATTCCAAACAAATCATCTTTTGGGCCTTAATCAAGGTTAAGCCTCATTAGGCTTGTTTTATCCTTTTCATTTTTGGGTCTTACTTTAATTGAGCTTAATTATATTTGTTTGGCCCATATTCTAAATTCTCACAATTTTTTGGACCTTAGCTCAAGCTTCCATAAATGTTCCATCACTTGACTTATTTTAATTTTTATATTTTGGCCTATGTTAAAAATTGCGCCAAAACTTGTCTTATAGACTTCTATCATTTTTTTTCTTCTCTTCATTAGTTTTTAGGCGTTTGTTCATCTCTTGAACCAAAGCTTATAAGCTTATTTAAAATCTACTTCAGTTCTCTTTTTAAGCCTTTTTGAATTATCAACTTAGGCTTCCAAACGAATCCTATACTTAGATTACATGTCTTGCGCCTAAACTTGATTCTCAAGAAAAGTTACTTGCAAGATTTTTTCTTAATTCATAATAGAATATAATTTAGATTCTTAAGAATTATAGGGTGTTACACTCATAGCCTCTTACAAGCATCTATAGGTACCCCCTCTTCGTGGGAAAAGAGGTTAGTCTCTATTGGGGAATCTTTTTGGCTATTGAGAAGAATGTGTTATTGCTTGTTAAATCATGACATTCATAGATAAATGATCAATTCTCTATTATACGATACCCTTCAACTCAATTGTGGTCATAATAATCTCGAAATGAAGGTTTGATACAAACTGGAGTCGCCACTTGATTTTAATGTCTAAGAACCTATGTGTGACTCTCGTGGATTAGGCTTAATCATTTCATCACCATAGATCGGGTTTGGGGCCTAAGGTATTGAGTGGAAAGATGTTGGCATGCAAAGAATCTTTTGGATGATGTTTTTGTAAAGTCCTCAAAAAATAGTGTCTTTCAACATATAATGTCAAAAAAGAAGTTTTTGCGCCATGAGGTCTCGAAACGGACCCAGACGGGCCAAATTTGAGAAACTAGCTAAATTTTAGAAAAATATTTGGACTATTAGCCTAAGGCCCGTAAATGTTATAAAAGTAGGTTTGAGGTTATAAAAATATGCTAACGGGTTCCACACGGGCCTCGCGTTGAAAACAGACGTTTCATAGAAACGTCGTAAAAATGAATCGTGCAATTCATGAAAGGGTTTGAAATCACATGATTCCTGCATGAATTTCTTAGAAAATAGTTCTAGTTCCATAAAAATATGTAATTGATATGATAAACGCGATTTTATAGCAGAAAAACATGAATTCTGATTGAAAATCAATCGTGTGTCAAAAACGGGCCTACAAAGGGTTTTTATCTAAAACATGAAAATGGTTTCCAAAAATCATTATAATGATCTAAATAGACTTACAAATAATTAAGATGTTAGATCTGGGCCTTAGGCGCTTTGAAAATGATGTTTTAAAAAAATAATTATGCTGACAGCACCCAAACCCAAAAGGGCCTGACGTCGAAAACCAACATATGTCTAAAGACTATATGACCGCTATGGATGCTCATGATGTAATCTAAATATATGATTGTATATAAAATAAAATATTATAATGACTAGGATAAAACCGTAAATAAAAGGGACATTAGTACTAAACTTGACCCATAGATCGCCGATTAGTCCAGGATGCTCTCAGGTGTCTGATCTTTGAGTCGAACTCGAATGCTTCTTCTCTTGAAATTCTCGGCACTTTAGATGCTCAAAGCCACTAGGACTTGTATTGAAATCAAAAGACTAGGACATAATAAAACTCTAAAGAAGACTTACCGAATTGAATCTTTACGAACTTCTCTCCTTAATTAAATTCCTCTGAGTCAAATTGCTCCAAATCGAATTGGTTTGAATTCATGAGGTGAAGACCTCTATTTATAAGGGCTTGGGATAGTTGGAAATCAGATGAAAATGAAGGGGTAGGGGATGGTGACAAGGCCCGGCCAATCAGAAAGAGTTCCGGGTCGAGAAGAAGTCAAATCGGCCAAGAACACTGCCCAGAGAATCGGTTTGACTTTCCTAGAATTTCCCCAATGCCTGGTCCAGCCATGAGGGCCTTTCCCTCTCTTTGGGCTAGTCCATCCCTCCCAGCTTGAGCCCCGAGGGTGGGTTCATCCATGGGGCTATCCGGGAATCGATTCGGTCTTTTGAGGGGGTTTGGACATTCGGGGAGTAAAGAAGGATCGTATGACCTTTGAAACATAAAATAAATTATTAAAAAATCATATTCTTAAGCGTAGTTTGATAGAAAATGAGATTCGATGGAGGATTTAAATGAATTTTGAAGAAGTATGGTAGAAAACTAATCGAAATGGAGGCGAGCGGCATCCCAAAAAGTAAAGGGGCCCACTCAAACTTTCAAGACCTTAACTAGAGGGTCTAAAATATATGTTTTGAATTTTTTTGGTTAAAAACAAAATTCAAAGGATTAGTAGATGACTTCTGAAGAAAATGTGTCAAAAATCGTCCAAAATGAAGAAGGGCCTAGATCGAAAAGTAAAAAGAGCCCACCCAAACTTTTGAAACTTAAAATAAAGGGTTTAATATGGTTACTTTAGTTGAAAATAATATTTGACAGATTGCTAGAAGACTTCTAAAAAATGTGTCAAAAACTGTCAGAAATAGAGAAGGGTTTGGATGAAATCCTAGCTTTGAGCTACTCATGTGTCGATTCATTCTTGTCGGAAGCTATTTTCATTCTTAGGAATGTTTTCATCATCAAGCAAGAATAATTGGTGTCCCAGTGCATTATGCCCGTTCAAAATGGGGTGTCTACGAATTCCCCTCTTTGATAGAGCTCATGTAGCGCCAAGCGTGCATAAGAGCGAATGTCAAATCTAAAGATAAAGCAGTTTGACAAGGCATAATGCACAAGCTAGAAAACAATCTTATCAATGAAATTAATGAAAAGGGTCTTTGTCGCACTCAGGTATCTTTAGGGTTGCTTCAAATCCTAGAGTATCAAAATATCAATGAAAACTCAAGGTGAGGCCCAAGTATATTTAGGGCACAGGCCTAAATATCAATGAATCTCATGGGGGAAATCCTTTATGCATCCAGTCATCCTTAGAATTTCTTTCAAAGAATAAATCATCAATGAAATCAAAACTTTGTCGTGTCCAGGTATCTTTAAGATCACAAGGAAGAGATTTCAACCATGCCCATGTATCTTTAGGGTCACACTTGAAGAGAAAACATTGATGGGGTAAGATCTTTTTCGTATCCAGGCATCTTTAGGATTGCTTTCAAAGAATCTTAATGACAAGGACTAGTAGTTCTACCACCATCCAAACACGTAGTACTTCTACTGCCATTCAAAAGTCCTCAGACCTTAGTGGTTCTACCACCATTCAACGTGTTAGCAGTTCCACTGCCATTCAAGTCTCGTTATATGACTGCAGTTGCTCTGGTAATATGGTGATGCACTCGTCATGTTCTGGACATTTGGTTTTGTAAATCCTCTAAAATATGACAAAGATTAGTGGTTCTACCACCATTCAAACACGTAACAGTTCTATTACCATTAAAAAATCCTTAGATTTTAGTCAACATTCAATGTGTTAGCAGTTCCACTGCCATTCAAGTCTTATCATATGACCGCAGTCACTTCAGTAATGTGGTGGCGCACACGTCACGTTCTGCGCATTTCAATTTTAGAAAACCTCTAGAAGCCTGACCTTAGTTATACCAGAATGTGGTGACGTATCAGCTATATTAATCACATTCCAGGTTTGAAAGACTTCTTTTGGAAAAGCTCATGGAAGCTCAATCTCTGTCATGCCAAAATGTGATTGCATATTTTCCATGTTCACACATTCTGGGTTTGAAAGACTTTGTAAGCAACATACGACCTCAATCGTTCTGGTAATCTAGTGGCATACCAATTATTAGCCCCAAGGTTTTACAAAGTGTTTATTGATTTTAATGATAACAAACAAAACATTAATAAAGATCAAATGGTTTTGAAACATATCATTTTACAAGTCTAAATCAATTGTTCAAATGATTTTAATACTTATGAACGGTTAACACCCATGATTGGAGTTGACCTTGTATTTAACAAGTGTTGAAGTTATTTCAGGTATTAAATCATGAATTAAATGATTGAAAAAATCATTAAACAAGGCATAAGCTCAGAAGCAGAACAGAATATTTTCAAAAGAAACTCTGTATTTGAGTTGACCCAAAGACCACCATGAGTCGACACAAATGGACGAGCTCTTTGTACTTTGTGCAACAAGCGACCATGAGTTCACCCAAAGACATTAGTGAGTCGACCCAAGTCAATCAGCTCTCTGGACTTTCCTCTACAGTGACCATGAGTCAACCCAAGTCGATTATGAGTCGACCTAACGCAGGCGTGAGCTGACACAAGATAAGACACCAGTCGACCTAAGTCAATCAAGGTAATTATGACTCGTCACAAGCTCCACATGAGTCGACCCAACTGAAGACCTAAGAAAGAAACCAAGACTTCATCATTATGAGTTGACACATCTTCATCATGAGTTGACCCACAACCAAAGATTTCGAAGAGTAAGTATTATGAGTCGACACAACTTGATCATGAGTCAACACAAAACAAAGACTCTGAAGTTTAAGGAACATGAGTCAACACATCCTCTACATGAGTCAACATACAAAAAGAAGAATCTGTGATTTAAGAAACTTGAGTCAACCCAACTCCAAGTGAGTCGACCCAAGGGCATGATTTCAACAAATTGCACAGCGCGAATCCCGCAAAGATCAGTTCCACTAACAGCGTAATTTCTAGAATATTTTTGAATTAAAACGGCTTGATGCAGATTATTTTTAATTATGGATATGATCCCAAGATATTTGAAAATCAAATCACAAAGATTCATACCACAAATCAAGGAAACCATTGTTATCCAATTTTTTGGGATTTGATGCAAAAAATAGCTGGGATGTACAACACGATTTCAGAAGGTATTTTGAATTGCAATGCCTACTTTGAGGTTCGAATATACTTTTGAGGAAGATTACAAATCATATCAGATCAAGATCAACACAAATCATTGCTTGATTTGCAGAAGAATAGATCGTGATATATAGTGATCCTTTGACTGCAACAACTATTTACTGAAGCTATTTAAAGAACAATTGTTCATTCAGTTCAACAGACCAATAGATCATAATCGCATAAACGAAAAAGACATTACTCATTCTCATATTCTCTCATACACTGATTAGAAGAAAATCCAAGAGATATCATTCACACAACATCAGTTTGTGAGAATTCTGCTCTTCCATTTCTAAAGGAAATCCATATTAGCCAACTGCTTACTTCTCTTATTTTTGTTATTTCATCTGTGAGCTTATTGTAAAACATCTACTCTGTGAGAGAGTTTCATTCATTGATGTTCTACCATCAAAACCATTACAATAACTCTGTACAAGTAAGGGTGAGTCACCCGTTACTTTTTTTTTGTGGTATAGCACACAAAGGGGAAGATCCCAAGTACGAGAAGCTTAAATGTAAAACTCGGTAAAATTTAAAAAAAATTAAAATAATTATTAATTCAAAAAATTATTTAATTAACTAACAAATGAATTAATTAAATAAATATAAGATTTAGTAAAGTGTTAAAATAAGTTCTGAAATATTAAGTTAATTAAAAATTTATGTAAACTTTAAATTGAATTAACTTGTATTAATAAATAGAATTAATTAAGAAATAAAAAGAAACAAATAAAAATGGAACAAAGAATTGGAATTGGAATTGGAATGCCAGTTGTATGCCTCTTATCTGCTGTGACGCTGTTATGGAATGGGCCAGCTGTTGCCCCTTTTGTGGAGGTTGTTTAGGAAGGTGGAGGTTAAGGAGGAGGGAAATCAGGGATCCCATCCCTGATTTTGGGGTCACTATTTAATTGGGATGACCCTCTGATCTCCATCCCTCTCTCAATCTCTGTAGCTCTCTCTCTCTCTCTGTAAACCACCCTCTCTCCCGAGCACCCCTGTTCATCGCACCACCGCCAATCACCACCATCACAATCGGGCATCACTATCACCACTGATCACAGAGACCACCGAGACCATCACCATCATCGTCTTTCTGATCTTCATCACCATCGGTGATTCTAGGTAAGATTATCCCCTGTTCTTATTTTGGTTTACAGTAGGAACTTATATATATGTATATATATATATATATCATCGCATGTTTTAGATTATTATTAATTGATAATCAAACCATCAAGTATGCGAATAAATAAGATTTTATCATATTATATCATTAGAAATCAGAGACCGAAACTTATAGTGATAGATGTATGTATAACAAAACATATATATATATATATATCATATAACTATTATATATACATGGAAACCAAAAATTATTGTATAAAATTATTCTGTAATCAACTAATATGATATGTCTAGATCATCCTAAAACATGATAAAATACCATAGATAATAATTAAAATGAAGAAACGGAGAAGAAAACCAAGAAAGACCCAAGCTTCAGTGCCGTTAATGGCTGCTGTGAGCTTTTGGGTCGACTCACACCATGGGTGAGTCGACCCAAGTGACGTAGGAGAAGGCCTCCGTGTTTTTGGGTCGCCTCATGAGCTTCGTGAGTCGACTCATAAAGGCTGTCATGCCTTGAGTTGACATAAGACCTCTTTGGGTTGACTCACATGACCCTGCCGAGACCCTTGCATATTTTGTGTTGACTCACACCCATGTTGAGTCGACCCAATGCCTCTGTATGCCCTATGAGTCGACTCACAACCTCTGTGTGTCGACTCACAGAGCCTCTTTCATGCCTAAGGGTTGACACCAGGCCCTGTGCATCGACCCTTGACACCTGAGACGACCTTGGGTCGACTCACAGACCCCATGAGTAGACCCACTTCCCTTTTTGAGACTTGACAGATCACGTTGGGTCGACCCACAGCCTCTGTGGTGTCGACTCATGACCAACCTGGAGGGTTTGGGTCGACTCACAGCCTCTGTGTGTCGACTCACAAGGTATGCCGTGACCACCTACCACCTTGAGTCGACACACAGCCCTGTGGTGTTAACTCACGCATGCCTTGAGCGTGTATTGGGTCGACTCAAAAGCCACTTGTGTCGACTCAATGACTGAGTAAACTGAATAAAATTCTTAAAATTAATTCTATTGCTTAGGCCCTATTTGGGCATCAATTTAAATGATAAATTAAATTAATTGAAGATTAATTTAACACCAGAAATACACTTGGGAGTTATTGTCACACTCAAAGTTTGTAGCCGTGACTGGCCATGAATCATGGGCCTTGGCCCACTGAACCAAGAAAGCCTAACCATTTAATTAGCCATATATATGCTAATTATTAATCCATTTAAACCAAATTATTTTGTTAAATTCTTTATTTAACACTTGGAACTAAACTGCTCAACCAAAAGCCAATATCAAAATGGGGGCACAACAACCCAACATCTAGATGAACGGGTTATCTAACAATTCATAATAGTGAGTAAATAACTGTACTGAAATAAAGTCGATGCGTAAGCAATAAATGAAATAAATAAAATATACATCCTAGAGGTTATAGATCGGATCCCCCGCAGAGCTCAAAGCACGACTCATGCCTCATCACAAGAATCTAAAAAATGTAGGTAAAAATACCATCAGCAATGCTGGTGAACGATGTACGCAATAATAAGATAAAGTTCTAAAACAGGGAATTAAAATAACTGAATAATGAAACATATCATGATAGAGTTACACAGTATAGACAAAAGGGATGAACAACTCATCCAACAACTAACAGTTCAAAACATTTAAATCCTTTTTTTTTTTCGTGCATATCAACATATGCCAACGATATAAAAATGTCCAACAAAATATAATATCAGTAATGGTGTACGATATGAGTATGTAATGAAATGGGAATCAGCCACAGGAACAACATCCCGAGTAACAATAATAGTAATCAAATGCCAACACAATATATCTTAGGGCTGCCTCGGCCCGTTGAATCCAACATCGAACAGGGGTCACCACAGGATGTCGCCTGAGTCTATTCTCACTGATGATTCCAGTTCAGGTCACCGGAAGCCCGTATTATCCCTTGAACCGTTGAGCGACTAGAGTCACCAAGGAATCAAATCGGTCTTTTCTCTATCGGCCACAGTCACCTCCGTAGAGGACTTTCTCCTGGACTTTCATAAAGTCCCAATATACATCAATATCGCACTAGTAGATAATCAAAATATATTTTTGTTACAATTAAACATTTTCTACCATGAGTTTGAATAAAATCTAATACATGCCATATATTACAGTTGAAAAGAAATTTGAACATACATACAGTTTGCATTAAAAATGTTTTAGGGGAACGATGATTTTAATTGAAAATATGTAGCATACAGTCACTCACCTGATATGTGGAGAAATAAATAAAAATGCAGGTACTGACTAGACAACACGTGAACTACGTCAACCTGAACAACATGTACAACACACATCAACAACTATAGAAAAAAATCGGCCTAACCTAACCAAACGGTCCCTTACCTGTTAATTAAGGTTTTAGTTATTTTGTTTGTAATTAAATTAATTACTATTTAATTAACACGTGTTATTTAAATTGGTGCCCCAAATGGCATATTTAATTCTTTTACAATTATTTTATAAAATTCGTTGGTTTGTTTAAGTTTAATCATTAATTAATTACAAGATTAATTAATCACTCTACAATATTTTTAATAATTTAATTCATTTTAAAATATGATTCCATAATTAATAATATTATTAATTAAATATTTCAGTCCAACCAAACAAGGCCTTAAGCCAAAAAGAGCCAAAAACTCCAAAAATCAGCCTCTGGTCATTTTCATCCGGACTTTGGTCCCGAAAGTCTGAACGGTTTTGACCCGAGACGAAGGGTTCGAACCAACAGCTTTTCGTCCGGACATTCGGGATTCTGTCCAGACGAAAATTGACAAGGACGAAGAACAGCGTTCTGGAACTCAAAATTCTTGATTCATTTTTGATATATTTTCATCTAAGATCACGTTTTTATGTATTAAAAGATTATTTATCATGCTTTTAACAAGTTTTATAACAAGATTTCAATCAAAACAACATGAATTCTTAACTTTGATTCTCATGTTACAACACATTTATACGTATGTATGTATATATATATTGATCTTTTATCTTTTTATGATTTCTCTAGCATATATGTAATTAATTCTCGATTCTAAACATGAATTTTATTAAACCAATATGTAATCAATCTGTTTTTCATGAAAAATCAATTATAGACATGTTTATATACACATTGATTATACAAAATAGAGGAAGGGAGAAGAAACAACCGGAAATAGAAAATGACCCCGACGACGGAGGGCGGCGGTGGTGGTTCGGCGAGCCTCGAAAGTCCAGCGATGTGTGGGTGTATTGTTGATTCGTTGTGGTTGCCAGTTATGTGAATGAAAAAGAGAGAGCAAAGAGTGAATTGAGAGGAGGAGAATGAATTCTGGAAGAGCTAAATGAAGGAGGAGGTTGCTGAGGCAAGGGAATAAACGTGGGGAAATGGGTAAGGCAATAGAGAGATATAAGGGGAAGGTAACTATTAATATGGAAATTTAGTAGGGTATTTAGCCTATTCTTATGCCATAATTCCAAACTTATCTCTATCAATTCAAATTTCAATCTTAAGATTTATGCCACCAAAAATCTTCTCAAGCTGATTTCTTTAATTAAAAATTCTGAATTTTTTAATTATTTAATTATTACCAAATTTGAAATTAAACTCTTAAATTAACTTTTCCGAATTTCCAAGTTCCTGATTTTAATTTAAAGTTGATGAATTTCTTAAATAATAATTAAAATGTTCGCATTTAATTATTATTTAATTATTGTATCCTCTCAAATAAATTTTATTTTCGTTAGATAATTTCTTACTTTATTTGGTCACGATCTAGTTAATTAATTTATATTAATTAACAGATTATAATTAACCAATTTAATTATTAATTAATAATTTCAAAATTTAATAATTTTTCGGGTTTTACATTCTTTCCCCTTAAGAGAAATTTCGTCCTTGAAATTTAGAAACTAACCTTACGTGAACAAAGACGGGTACCGTTCACGAAACTCGTCCTCGCGCTCCCACGTGGCTTCTCCCACCAGAAAAAAGCGCCAAAGGACTTAAGCAAGACGATTCTGTTTATTCCGTAGAATATTCTCTATGGTATCAAGGATATGGACGGATTACTTCTCAGGTCAAGACTCCATAAGGTGGATGTGGCTTATATTCACAACGCTTTCACTACGCACTCTGATTGCTAGATTATGGATTATCTATCTTGTGTGAATTTTTGCCTTCTCATATTAATAATATTTTTCTTTCATAGATAAAAAGAAATGTCAATGCATTTTTTCACCGGAATACGAAACTAACAGAATTCTTTTAAGGATTTCGATTCAACCCGACAATTGATTAGTTAGTTAGAATATTATCTCACAACGTTCTGCGTATAGAGTTTTTTCTAAGGTCAAGACATGCGAATGCCTACCACCTTACCGTCACCAGATTTTACTCCACATCTAGTGAGAACTAAGAAGACATGCAAATTAGCTTTTTGTAACTGTCCAGGTCTCAAATGTACGCATGAAGCGATCTAACTACTCCTCACACGATGTCTTAGGTCTCTACCTTACTTAAGCAACCACCCCTACCCGCAAAGGTCATTGAGGTCCAACCCCAACAGAAAGCCAGTTTAAACGAGACACATGCATATACCTAACCAACAAATAGCACATAACATGTAAGCATATCGAGGTAAACACATAACACATACCGAGCTACAATACTAAGGGGTATTACCCGATCCGGTGATCAAGCACATCGAACTTCTAAGTAAGTTTTCTGAATATTATAATATTTTTGAAATTTAATTCTATATCCAAGTAAAGCACGTAACACTTAGCATGTTACACGATCACGATCATACTTTTCAATATATGCATAGTCCTACTCTTTTAAAAGACGTAAGGTCCAACAGTGGCATAACCGCTCTCATGGCTCTTAGGTATTTGAACCCAAAGATACAATGTGTCACG
>JAUTBS010454214.1:0-23104 GCA_032361285.1 Aequorea victoria | reverse complement strand
TTTTTCCTCTAGTTTTCTCTCTTAGCTTCAAAGTTAACTTAGTCATCGGAGAGAGTTTTCGACGAAGATACCCGCCAGGTACCTCATCATTTTCTCTCTTTCAGGTCATCCATTAAGGACGTGAGAATGGGTCCGGTGATAGTTTCATCCATGCTTAATTCTTAAAGATACAATCTCATACATTTATATATAGAAGTATATTATTTTTATATAATCAGAGACAGAGAAAAAAATTGAGCGACATATATTATTGAAAGTTAAAAAAAAAAATGGTACAAAATAGAGGGAGGACCTACGCAGGTCAATACGTATTTTGTTACTTGAGTTTACAAGAAGTAACAACAGACGGCTTACTCTTCCCCACGCATTCGCTTCAAGGAGCGAGTTTTCTTTGTTATTCATCAATACTGCATTTATATATCCACTCAACGTGTTCCACTGGAATTTTTATACCCCAAACCATACGTTTAGACTTAAAGAGAGGAAAGATCAGCTGGAGAGAGAATCGAGCGGAGGCTTCTCTAATTTATCATTCAATATTAAATTTAATAAATAAATTATAAATATACATAATTACTTGCAAATTACATATATTAAATAAAGTCAAATATTATACATTTTGTAGTCAAATATAAGATTTTCAAAAATTATTCTATAATAAAATTTTATTTTATTATTAAAGGTGTGCTTTTAGATTTTTAAAAGAATTAGAATTCTCTGTTGTCTATTTTTTGGACAGCACATGTGCTGTTAAATAATACGTCATCGTATTATGAAAAATTCGAACTTTTCCAAAAAAAATTTAAATTTTTTTTAGTCCATAAAATGTGTCAGAACTATTCTTGAATATCTGAAGATGTATTATTTACACTACATGTAATATCCAAATATGAACAGAAAAAAATTTCAATCCTTTTAAAAAGTGAACCACAGAAAAGTAATTATTTCTCTCCATTTATTGGTTAAAATAAACAAAAAGCCTGACGTTATGCAATATTACCAACGAGCCTTGTATTTCTTATTTCGCGTTTAGATAGAGAATTCATATGCAGAGAAGAAATAAAACTACAGCAATTCCACCATAACAGACGATGCCACAAAGCATAAACATATAAGAAAACAGAGAGAGAGAGAGAGAGAGAGAGAGAGAGAGAGAGAGAGAGAGAGAGAGAGAGAGAGAGGGGAGAGGCCATTTTCGTCCTTTTCAACTTGAGTTGTTTGAGATATTAATCTCTCTAGAAGTAGTAGGAAGATTCTCTCTCTTAATCTCTACTTGAAAGCCTCTTCCAGGTGACCTCTCTCTCTCTCTCTCATCTTCTTTTTGTTCTTTTTTTTTTTTTTTTCCTTCATTATTTTCCGTTGTTTTGTCCTTAATTTTCAGCGAATTTTATCAAAAAAAAATTATAGAAGAGTTCAGCTTGACATCTATTAGAGAATTTGACCGCACAAAGAAACACAGAAGAATATCGTAGATTGACAAAGCCAACTGGTTGTCTTATTGTATGGCTGTGTTTTATTTATACACGAGTATATGATTCAATAAGGAATGATTGTGTATGTGAGGAGAATTAATTCTACTCTTCTTGTTAATGTTGTGACTCAAACTCTACGCAACTTGACATAAATATATGTACATATATTGTGCCTGTCAGTGAATATCTTTTTGTTTCTGAAAGAAATATTTTATTTTTATTTTTGTCAATTTAGATTGATAGTGCTTGATGAAGAATAGAGCCAATCAGCTGAAGATACGATGAATCACTAGAGAAGAATGACCCAAACTCATCATCAGTGTGGTGGCCCCTTTCTGGTTCATAACGCATTGAGCACCGAACAAAATGGTCAATTCATGTTGAATGGGAGCTGTACAGCACCTGCACATGTGCCGCAGCAGTACAAACAAACAGAACAACTCAATTCCCTCACACAACCACCCCCCATTTCAATCCCAGACCTCCTATACTCAGTCGTGTGCATTCTGTACCAGTTTACATTTGTCAAATTCAACAAGCTCAAGCTATGAGATCAACTGTCAGCTTAAAAATTCACCCTTCCTTTCACATCCCCCGGCACATGACCAGTGCATCGCTACGGTTGGTTGCTTAAATTCACCCTTTATCCTGAAGGGAGATTTGAGCGTCAGAGGTACTCGTGACAGGGAAAATACAATGGACTTGAAGAACTTGCCTATTTTGCGGGGAGAAAGTTCCAATATTGGAAAGCTTGAACGTTTGAGTTATGCCGACAAGTGCTTCACATTGACTGAGCAATTGGAACTAGAGTATCTGTCTGATCAGCTTGACATAGCTATAACCGAGAACGGAGAAAATCCCAGGCTTGATGTTAGTATCATGTTTTGTTGGTCCTTATTCTTTTATTTGCTTAGCTGTGTGTTATTGGGCAATAGGCGTAACTAGGAATTATATTAGGTGGTGTCATTCAAATGATTTTGAGAGTTCAAAATACGCACACACACACATTAGCCGCCGTCTTAAAATTTTTTCAGTTTTTAAAAAATTTTGAGAGTTCAGAATCGTAAATATCAAAATACCGGCACCATGATATATATATACCTCAAGAATTTTAATATTTTTAAAATTGTCCCATCTTTTATTATATTTTATTGGGGTCATTCACATAAATACAAAAAAAAAATTACATAATTACATATAGAATATTTTTAAAAAAAAAATTTGAGTGGGGTCAATTGAATCGACTCACTATGCTCTAGCTATGCCGATACAATATATATACATGTACTCCTGTTGTATCTTATTATTCAATTTCCATTTTCTTCAATTATTTCAAAGCAAATAAAACAACTGGGTAGAGCACAAGGAAACTTAGCTGAGAGGGAGAGGGAATCGCAGAGAGAGATAACAGAGGGAATGAGAATTTTGAGGAAGGATCACGTTTATAAGAGATTACCAGCTGATATTCAGGGATCACATTCCACGATTCTCTCATTTTTTATTTATCTTTCTATTTTAACACCACACAACTGTTATCACATGCACAACAAATTTTTTTTTTCTTAATTTTGTCCCTTTTTCCTTATATTATTATTAGCATAATTATTTTATAATTTATTATTTTAAGATTTTATAACATTAATTTATTTAATTAAAATTTTAATTAGTTATTTTAATTAAATAATTTTTTATATATAAATTATCGGGTTTTACATTCTTCCCTGTTAAAAGAATTTTGTTCTCGAAATTATAATACTAACCTTGAGAGAATAAATGTGGATAACGTTCGCGAATCTCGTTTTCGTGTTCCCACCTAACCTCTTCTACTTTATGATTTCGCCATAAAATCTTGACGAGTCAAATTTGCTTGTTCCATAGAACATTTTCTTTGGTATCAAGAATCTGAACGGGTTGTTACTCATAGGTCAAATATTCACGAACTCTAAATGACTCATAATTCACCACATGCATCGGGCTATAGATGTACTTCTTCAGTATCGATACATAAAATACATTGTATACCCCGGTGACACTAGGCGATAAAGCCACGCGATAAGCCACCTCACTAATATGGTCTAGAATCTCGAAAGGTCCAATATATCGGGAACTCAACTTCCCCTTCTTACCAAAGCGAATAATTTCTTTCCAATGTGAAACTTTCAGGATTACCATATCTCAAACTGGAAACTCCAAGTCTCTCCTACGTAAATTGGCATAACTCTTTTATCGATTTTGAGATGCTAAAAGCTTATTCCGAATAGTTATAATTTTTTGAGTCACATCTTCCACCAGATCAGGTCCAAAAAGATGTCTCTCTCCAACTTCATACCAACATAAAGGGGACCAACATTTTTGTCCATACAATGCTTCATACTGTGCCACTCCTAAATTCGAATGATAACTATTGTTATAAGAGAACTTCATCAGTAGTAACTGATCATCCCAGTTACCTTTCCACTCCAAAACACAAGCTCTCAACATTTGCTCCAACGTCTGAATAGTTCTCTCCGACTGTCTATCGGTCTGCGGGTGATAAGCTGAACTAAAGTCTAATCGAGTGCCCAAAGTAGTCTGCAAAGCACCACAAGACTTAGAGACTAAACATGGGTCACGATCCAAAACAATAGATACAGGTGAACCGTGAAGCCTAACAATCTCCCTCACATACAGTTGTGCCAAACGATCCAAGGTATGTGTCATCTTAATAGTAATGAAGTGCGTTGATTTCGTGAGTCGGTCCACTATCACCCAAACAGCATTGTGTCGATTACGCATACGAGGTAAACTAGACAAAAAATTTATCGTGACATTCTCCCACTTTCACTCAGGTAATGTAAGGGTTAAAGTTTTTCCGCCGATCTTTGATGTTCGAACTTTACCTACTAACAAGCAAGACACTACGCTATGAACTCTGCTATATCCCGCTTCATGCTATTTCACAAAAAATGCTCTCAAAAATCTCTATACATTTTAGTACCTCTCGGATGAATGTTATGCCCAGAACTATGAGTTTCGGTCAGAATCTATTTTCTTAACTCATCGCTGGCAGGTACACACACCCGATTTATGAATTTAAGAACTCCATCGCCACTGATGCTGAAATCCCTAACCTTTCATTTGTGTAATTCTTCTACATTTCTCTTGCATTGAAGATCATCCCGTTAAGCCACACGGATTCTCTCCAGCAAGGTCGGCCTCACTGTCAACTGACTACGCAAGACCATTTTATCATGTTGCAAAATCTCTACTCACATCCTACTCAAATCTTCTAATAAATGATGTTGGACTGTTAATAACGCCGAGCTACCTCCCGAAGATTTCCTACTCAAAACATCTGCTACCACATTCGCTTTTCTCGAATGATAAAGTATCTCGACATCGTAGTCCTTCAATAATTTAAGCCATTGCCTTTGTATCAAGTTGAGCTCATTCTAAGTGAAAATATACTTTAGACTCTTATGATCCGTGTAAATTTCACAAGGCTCCCCATACAAATAGTACCGCCATATCTTCAGTGCAAAAATAATTGCTGCCAACTCTAGATCATGCGTGGGGTGATTCTTCTCATGTACTTTTAACTGGCGAGAAGCATAAGCTATCACCTTATCATGCTGCATCAGAACATAACCCAAATATTGGAGAGACGCATCACTGTAAATCACAAAATTACCGCATTCAGTTGGTAATGCAAGAACTGGTGCCGAAGTCAACATTTGCTTAAGCTCCTGAAAACTGTGCTCACATTTATCCATCCATTCATACTTTACCCCTTTTCAAGTAAGGCTGGTAAGCGGTAGGACAATACGAGAAAACCCTTCCACAAATCGTCGATGATAACCCGTTAGTCCCAAAACTATGTATCTCAGTCACTGACGTTGGTCGTGACCAATCAACAATAGCCTCCACTTTGCTGCTATCCACCGATACTCCATTCTTACTGACCACATGGCCAATGAATTATACGCCGTCCAACCAGAATTCATACTTGTTGAACTTAGCATACAACTACTTTTTCCTGAGAGTCTTAAAGATTTCCCGTAATTGTTCTTCATGTTTTTCCTTATTTTTAGAGTAGATTAAGATATCATCAATAAACACCACTAAAAAATGATCCAATTGTGGTTTGAGAATCCCATTTATCAAATCCATAAATACTGCTAGAGCATTGGTCAAACCAAAAGGCATAACCAATAACTCATAGTGGCCATAATGAGTTCTGAAAACTATCTTCGAAATGTTCGCCTCTTTTTCTTTTAGTTGGTGATAACCAGACCGCAAGTCAATCTTGAAGAACACATGAGCTCCTTGCAACTGATTAAACAGATCATCAATGCGCGGCATAGGGTACCTATTCTTGACAGTAACCTTATTCAACTCCATGTAGTCAATGCACAGCCGTATAGAACCATTCTTTTTCTTCACAAACAAAACTGGAGCTCCCCAAGGTGAAACACTGGTCTAATAAAATCCTTATCCAATAGTTCTTGTAACTGTACCTGTAACTCCCTCAGCTCTAAGAGTTCCATTCTGTACGGTGCCTTAGAGATGGTCGTAGTACCAGGAAGAAGGTCGATCATGAATTCAATCTCACGATCAGGAGGAATACCGGGTAAATCTTCTGGAAAGACATCCAGAAATTCTCTCACAATAGGAAGCTTATCCAATTCTATTGTTGGCACTTTGGTGCCTACAAAATAAGCCAAAAGGCCTTCACAACTCTTTCTCAACATCCAATTAGCATGAAGGGCAGATAACCTCATGTCTCCATGAAAGAAAAACTTAGGTTCCTCGGGTATATTGAAAATTTCCCTATAATAATAGCAATCAACGGTCACATGATATTTAAAAAGATAATCCATGCCCAATATGACATTAAAGTCACGAATGGTTAATGATATAAGATCTACCGGCAACACCTTATCATCCAACTCCACTACTCCAAAATGATATACTTCATGTAGCAATACTGTGTCCCCAACAGGAGTGGACACAGAGAGACAGACATCCAAAGGTTCTACCGTAACAGATAGACGATGCAAGAACTCAGGTGAAGTAAAAGAATGCGTAGAACCAAAATCTATAAGAGTTCTAGTAGGAACAGATGATATGATAATAGTACCTTACACCACAGATGATGAAGCTTCTGCTTCCTTGCGAGTAAGAGCAAAAACAAATCTCTGAGTAACTACACCTTGACCTTGTGCCCTGTTGAAAGCAGGCTATCTCTGATCTCCTTGACGATTATACTGACTTTGAGCTGGTCAACTGTTACATGCAGACGGCCTCTAATTCTGAAATAATAGCTGCACATGTTGTCCTCCCGCTCCCCTATTCTTGCAATCAAGAGTTATGTGGTCAGTCTTCTCATAAGTGAAGCACTTTTTTGGTGTACCATCGCAGTAAAATCCACGAGAGTGGATCTGCCCGCAATGGTTACATGGATATCGGGTCTGTTGTCCTACATTCTCATTAGTTTGAGTATGTGGCTGGGTTTCGTGTAAGACTTCTTGGCGGGGTTGTTGCCTCCAAAATTATTCCCTGTTGGTTTCGGATCTCTAAACCTCTTAAGTTGCAGCTCTCTGCTCTTCTGTGTATCATTCAATTTTTTTTTGCTAAAACAGCCTTGGTCACCAACTCTGACAAAGACTGTGCCTCAAACAATGAAACTTTACTACGAATGGCCGGGCGCAAACCTCTCTCGAACAGAACCACTTTGTCTTCCTCTTCAGCAACATATTGTGGCGCGAACCTGGATAACTCAGCAAACTTTGTCTCATATTTCGCCACTAACATTCTCTTTTGTTCCAGCATAAGGAACTCCGCTTATTTCTACTTCTTGATAGCCACCAGATAATATTTATCGTCGAACAACGCCAGGAATTTTGTCCAGACGAGCTTACGTTCTCTTTCTTCATATTGGCGCTTCACCGTGCACCACCAATGTTCAGCCTATCCTTCCAACACGTAAGTTGCCAATGAAACCTTACGTTCATCTGTGCAACCCATCCGTTTAAAAACCTTCTCTATGCGTAGCTTTCACATTTCTACATCATCTAGATTGATTGACCCTTTAAAGGTCGGAGGGTGCGCCTTCAAGAATTTCTCAAACACTGAGCCTTTATCCAAGCTCATAGATCTCTCTACGCTAACTACCATTGGTTGAGATTATTGCACATCAATCATGCTCACCAAGGCTTGGAGAGCCTGAAGAGCTCCCTCAGCAACTAGGGCAGCTGGGGCTTTTGGAACATCTGGTGCTACCGGAGCAGTTGGGGCTGCTGGAGTCACTAGAGTTTCTATAACTTCTGGAGCTACTGGAGTAGTGCTAGGGGCATGCTCCTCTTGTGCATCCTCTGTAGTCGTATACCTAGAACTCACATTACATCTCAAGCGAGCCATATCACTGATGATTAATGTAGAATAAGAACAAATTTAAGAAAATGCTTAATCAATCTACTAACAAAACTCATAACATAGAACTCTGGGGATCCGAACCTCTACTAATGATATGATGCAATATTTAATCTTTTTCTCTAATACCACTCTTATCACACCCCGATTTGAGAACAGTGACCGATCATGGATCATGGGTCTTGGCCCAATGAACCAAGAAAGTCTTAATCATTCAATTAGTTAACAATATGCTAAAAGATACCAAATACAATGAATTTAATCAATTAAAATCCATAATAATCCATACGTGACATAAACACCCCATCATGCCTCAGTCAAAATATTGTCTCAACAACTCATAATCAATTAATATGTAACAATGCAAAAGCGAATGCATGTCCTAAGAGGTCATAAGCCTGGATCCCACAAAGCTACTGAGTCATTCGTCTAGCTTCATCACTAGTTACCTAAAATGTTTAATGACAATGTCAGCTAAAATTGGGGAATGGAAGTATGCATAAGAATATACAGTTCAAAAGTAGAGAATTCAAATATATTTGTATTTCAACATTATCATGGTATGAGATAAATAATATAAGTAAAAGGGTGATAACACAACCCATCATTTTTTCTTTGACAAAATATCTATAATTTTTTTTCGCGATCTCGATATCAAGACGAGTCACCAACATATATCTCAAACTGGACATCAAAGGTGTCCACAACAATCTCGGGACATAAACATATCAAATAATATAATTTGGGCATCAAATGCCAATGATGGTATAGCGATATGATCATCAATCAATATAGGTGAGAAACCATCAACAACCACAGGATTCCCTTGGGCAAAATAAGTAACCAATGCCAATATAAATAGTACTCAGGGCAATTTTGGCCCGTTGGATCCAACATTGAACATAGAGTCACCACAGGATGGCGCCATGGTCTTTTTCTTAGATAATTCCAGTTCGTGTCACCGGAGTCCCCGGACAGTCACTTAAACTGTTGAGCAACTAGGGTTATCTCAATCTTCGGGCCGGGTCTGTTCTCTAGTCGGCCAAAGTCACCTCCGTAGAAGGCTTTTCCCTCGACTTCTACATGGTCCCAAAAGATATCACATTATCACACCATAATAGATAAAAGAGCATTTGTATATATATCATACAAGATAAAATATTTGTACCATGATTTTCATAAGAGAAAGTTACAATAGTATCATAAAAGAATTTGAAATATATACATTTCTTTTTGAAAATAGTTTGGGAATATGGGAATTTATTAAAAGTATATAGCATGACAATCCACTCACCTGATATCCAATGCAAGGACAATAAAACAACAAAAGCAATGTAGGAATCCACATCTCCCTGATTATGTAATGCAATGTATCATAATCAATAATTAAAGCTAATTAACCCATTTATAACTACCAAACAGAACCTCTCCCCGTTTATAATTTTTAAAATTTGTTTCAGGTGTTAAATTAATCATTAATTAGTTTAGTTTATTATTAAACTGATACCCAAACAGAGCCTTAGTTTTAGAATTATCATAGGATTATTTTTAAAGATTTTTGGCATTTTGAGTCGACCCAAATGGTCAGTGAGTCAACACAATAGAGAGAAAGTTCAGCAGAAAGGTACCATGGTGACTGTGAGTCGACACAGCCAAGCCATGAGTCGACCCAACTGAGAAGACTCTTGGCATCTCACTAATAGGTGATTGTGAGTCAACTCAAAGGGACCATGAGTCGACCTAAGTCCAACAGATGACCATGAATCAACACAGTGAAGGCCATGTGTCGACCTAAAGGCAGAAAACTACGACATGTGTAAAACGGATGACTGTGAGTTGACCCAAAGGCTGGTGAATCGACCCAATGGCAGCGTGAGCTGAGACAGCTCTTTTTCAGTCGACCAAAATAGGCCATGAGTCGACTCAAGAAAGGAATGAGTTGACCCAAGTCCCACAGGTGATGCATGAGTCGACTCAAACGGTTCATGAGTCGACCCAATGAGGTCTTAGTAGTGGTTATGAGTCGACTCAAATGACTCATGAGTTGACTCAAGCCAAAGCCTAAGACACAACTGAGGCCTCGCCATCGTGAGTTAACCCAACGTCCATATGAGTCGACCCACTGGTAATAGAACCAAGTTCTAAGGGACGTAAATTAACTCAACCTCACGGTGAGTCGACCCAAGGCTTCGTACCAATGATTCCATAGCGTGAAAATTACAGGATTTCAGGGTTCTTTTCTTCCTTTCTTCTTCATTATGATTATTTACACTTATTTTATCATATTTCTAAAATGTTTATATCCATAAATGTATATATATTCAATGTGTATTTTATAATAATTTTTCTGTAATCTTGTATATTACGTATATATATCTATATATAACAGATATATGATATCTTATTTATATATATCAATATGTATATATATGTATATATATATATATCTGAGACTATGTGATATATCCGTATATCTATATGTGTTTGAAACTATTAAAGATTCAAGCTTTAATCGAGTATTAATTAACTACATAACGATGTGATATATATACATAAATGTATATTTGTGTATAATCGAAAATAGAGGATGTGAGGGGGACAAACCATAGGTAGGAAGAAGATGGCGAATGATGATGGCACCGGCGAGGAGTGGTGACGCCTACGATGGTGATAGCGTTTGTGGTTTTTCACGGTGGTGATGATCCTCGATGGTGACTGCTGGGCAGCAACACTGGGAAGAGAGACCTGAGAGGGAAATGTTGCACAAAGAGAGAGAGAGAGAGAGAGACTCGGTAATTGCAGAGAGGGGGAGATGAGATTTCTGAGGAGAGGATCACGTTTATATGGGATTGCCAACTGATATTCAGAGATCACATCCCACGATTTCCTCTTTTGAATTAATCTTTCCAATTTTAACACTTCCTAGCTGTCAACCAACGATTCTCTGTTATTTTAACAGAGAATCTTTTTATTTAATTTTTTGAATTTGTCTCCTACTTCCTTTATTTTATTATTAGCATAATTATTCTACCATTTATTATTTTTAAAAGTTTCATAGCATTAATTTATTTAATTAGTTAGTTATTTTAATTAAATAATTTATTATATAAATTATCAAATTTTACAATATAGCTCTCGGGACTTTCATTTGTAGTACTCATGAGTCGACCCAAGAGAATCTATGAGTCGACCTAAAGCACATCCCTCTCGGGACTTTTGCTCTGCAGCAAGTGTGAGTCGACCCAAGACAAACAAGAGTCGACCCAAGGCAAGCTTGAGATGACACAACAAGGCAACCAGTCGACCCATGATTGCCCTCGAAAGAGGTTTTTACAAACGAATAAAAAATCTAACTTAATCTCTATTCGGGTGGAATAGTAGTAAGTAGGGTGTCGGTCCTCAGGGATATGAAGGTTGAGTTGATAAAGTTGTTTTGACTAATTCTTACAATAATTCTGAAAATAAATTTGAGTTGTTTGAGAGGTACTCTAAATAAGAATTATGCTAACTAAATGAAGATAGATGGAGAAGGTTTAGGGTTTTGAATCCACTCTAAACTCGTAACAACGATTTATCTATTGTTTAGAGAATTTTTATTTGAATCTAATCTTGATTCGTTAGGCTACAAGCTCTAACGAAATCATCAAGAAGATTATTATAATTATGATCTGGCATACAATATCTTAACTTGACACGAATCATCTTTGACAAAGTCTTAGCACGACTCATTTTTATTTTAGCATATTCTATCTCATATCTTAATTATAAAATAATAATACCGTTGTATAACTATATATTTGAAATCACAGAGAACAAATACATAATTTAGAAAAATTCATTTATAAACACTTGGATTGAAGCTAAAAATCTTAAAGTTATACAACCAATGATTCAAATAACATAATTCAAAAACAAAATACAAATATGAATTTACTTGATTAGAGATCCATCTTTTTCCTAAAAGAGGAGAGTCTAGCTACTCATGGATGAGCTTTTGAACTTCTTTCCGTCCAACACTTGGCATAATTTTGTGCAGAAAATTCTGTGTTTGAACACTTGGGAGAATTCTGCTGAGAATTTTTCTTTCTCCTTGGTTTCTCTCTTTCTCCCTTTTTTCTATGAAGTTTTTCCTTTTTATAAGCAAGAGGAGATGAGAAAGGCAATTTGAACACCTCATAGCAGTTATCCCAACAGCTGTCCCGGCTACTATTCATGCATTGCTCATGTACTATTCATGTATTGTTCATGTACTGTTCATACTTACTGTTCATGCTTACTCTGGAGTGGTCCGTCCGGATGGAGGTTGCATATTTTTTTCCCTTTGTAGTTTTTTACTCTATTTTTGTTTCACTCATTCTTCAATACCTGAAATTATTAAAAATGTTAAAAGTATATATATGCAAATTAGAGAATTGAACTCACTAGTGTATTTTAAAAGACTAAAAAGGTATCCATTCAGACACCTATCAACCCAAGGCATTAACTCAAAGGCACGTGGATTTGTGAGTCGACCTAGACCTCATATGAGTTGACCCAACTGAAGGCCTGTTATAGAAACTGAGGCACTAACATTGTGAGTCAACCCACGGGCAAAGAATCCAAATTCTAAGGACTTTGAGTCGACCTAACCTCAATGTGAGTCGAACTAAATGCGTGATCTCAGAAATTTTTCTATGCGAATCTCGCAAAGAACAGTTGTGATTCCGGCGTAATTTTAGAAGATTTTTGAATTACAACGGCTACAATGAGGATCAATTTTATTTATGGATATGATTGTAAATCATTCCAAGATCAGATCACCAAGAACTATTGCGTGAATCAAGGATATTATTATTATGATTTTAGAATTTTAAATTGGAAATTGTTGAGTCAACGACATTACTAGAACTCAAAGTTATTTAAAGAAGTGTTCTTTGATCATCAAAAATAATTGATACACGACGAAAAATGATGATATTGATACACTGATACGTTTATAACAAGAGAGATCATTTTCAAAAATCATTCACACATATCAACAGATTGAAATATTTTGATCTGTCATTTCGAAGGAAAAACTCAGTCAGCCATTGTTCATCATTCTGATTCTAGTTTTTCTTCTAAGAGAATTTATTGTAATATCTACTCTTTTGAGAGAATTTCTGATTGATATTCTTCAATCAAACTACTACAAAATTTTTGTAAAAGTAAGGGTGAGTCACCCGTTACTTGTCTTTATGTGTGGTATAACACACAAAGAAGAAGATCACAAGTGCTAGAAGCTTGAAAGCTTTGGAACGCAGCTTGGCGCATCTTTGTAAAAGGTTTGAAGCACACCCATAAGTGCTTATCGATAGTGAAAAAATCTCAAGAGGAGCTTGAGGAGTGGACGTAAGCTGCAATAGCCGAACCACTATAAATTGACGGTGTTATCTTTCCCTATCTCTTTATATCTATTCTGCTTGCTTGTGATTATATGTATGCATATTATTTGTTTGATTTTAGTTATTTTAAATTATTTTTTAAAATACGTGAAACTTTAAAAGATCCTATTCGCCCTCCTCTAGGGTCATTCTTTAGATAACAGATGGAGCAGAACTGATCTGGACTATTTGGGGATCCTTTTCAGTACCCAGGTTTATTGAAAAAGTTTCTTCAATTAAGGGTTTAGCGCACATTTCATCTTCTTTTTCAATTAAAAGTTTTATTTCCCGAGGAACGGCCCCATCAAAACCATTTTCAGAGTCAGAATTCAAACATTCAAATAGAAGTACAACAGGGTAACCATAATAGTTCTTCATATGATTATTAACATCAACAGCGAAGGTGATTGATTTTGATATGCATTGAGATGACAAAATGGGTGTTTGGTGGACTCACCACTGGACTTTGTGCCTATAAATGCAGACGAGTTTGACTCAGACTTTGACTCACAATCTATAATATTCAACATATTATATTCATAAGTCCAGTTATCTATTGTAACGCTGCCCTCGTCCACTATTAGGCTAGAACAGTCGACTGACACATCACTACTCAGCATGGTGATCGCCTCTATGTCCTCTTCTACATGTGTTAGAGCCATTCTTTCTTCAAAGAGCAACCCCAACATGAGTTCTTTCAGACCTTCAATCCAGTCTCGCCCGCACGCCTCCTTGGCTTTACCCTCGTCATCTGTCTCATCCTCTTCGGGCTTGCTGTCTGTCAGCGATGTCTAAAGAATATTTCCAGCCCATGTGTCTTTTGCCCAGACTTCTCATCAATTCACAGTTTTAGAAATCCACAAAAAAACCTCACCTTTCTTCACAAACTGCCCGTTAAGAGACCCATAGGCTGGCAGCGGGGCAAGGTATGTCTTCCTGCTTCTCTTATTCCATGTTTTCTTCTGTGCCTCCACTGCTTTCTCAGTGTAGTCCTTGGTTATGGGCTCGTATCCCAGACCAAAGGCATGGCTATTGCCCTGAACATTTATCGGTTCAGTTATGCCTTGTTGACTTTTTCCAAGCCTTAGGCTTGGGAAATATGACATTTTGCCCATCATTATTACCGTCTAGGGTTTTATATACAACTTCTCTCCAGTCATCAAAGTTTGAATAGTTGTTGTTTCATCAAATTCAAATTTAAAACCACTCAGGATGAGATCTTTTTTTCCGTGATGTATTTCTAGTAAATGGGCACCATCAGTGGCTAGCGACTGCATGCTTGATTCTCTAAAAATGGTTAAGACGGTTCCATCCCTTATCATTTTGACCTTCTGATGGAGGGTGGATGGAACTGCTTATAACTTAGGGTCATGTAACCACGGTCGGTCCAACAATAAGTTGAAAGAGAGGCCGACACATCCAGTACGTGAAATTCTATCTCACTTTCGGCGGGTCCCATAGTGACTGCAAACTTGACTACCCCCAGCACATTCATGCGAGTATTATTATAGGCCCGTACTCCTTGGGTAATTGGTGTGAAATCCTTTTTTTTAACCCAAGACAATGTGTTGTCCTGAGGGGGTAGACATTCAGCGCTGATTCGTTGTCAATTAACACTAAGGGTACCCATTTTCCAAGACACTTGACTGTTACGTGGAGGGGTTGTTGTCCAAGGGTCCTTCAACTGGAAAATCTTTTTCTGTGAAGGTGATGCCATTGGTCAGTTGAGTAAGGGCAACTATTCTTACCAGCTGCTTAGGAGTGGTGTCTATGAAGATGTATGGTTTGCTCAAAGCCCGCAGAATGGCTTGTCTGTGCTTATAAGATGCCATCAGTAGCCCCCAAATGCTCAGGTTAGCCTGAATTTTCTTGAGTTGCTTCAGTACAACATCATATTCTTCTTTGGCTTCCACTACTGGCTGACTAGCCTCTTCTTTTTCTAGGTATGCTGGCTTAAAGTGCCTTCCACTCCTGGTTAGGTGTTCAATTTCTTCTTCGGGATCCCCAAAACCATCCCATAGATCTGTGGTGGTGTTGAATTCTAATAGGTCCAACCCTTCTAACCCCCACAAGTCATTTTCCTCTGATTTCTCTTTTCCCTTATCGGTTACTAGGTGTTTGTGCAAGTTTTTGGGTTTCCTCTTAGAGTCTAACCCTATTCTTTTTCTTCTTTTGCTTTTAGTTGACTAATCTCCTCTACTGCCCATAGCTCTTCAACCTTTTAACTATTTCCAGGCCCTGAGTAGTCCCCCGAGATGTCATTATCAAGAACAAAGAGGTCTAAGATGCCTCTTTCCTCTTCATATATGATATCGAGGTTGGGATTCTGCTTGCTGTTACTCCTATCCTTGTTCTCTGTTCTTTTATTATCAGTGGGCCTGTTATTTGTGGTGTTTTCAGTTTCCCTGCACTCGTCTCCTCTTTCTAGCTCACTCGATTCTCGATCTTTCTCAGACCCAGTTTCAGCCTCGCTTTCTGTCTCTTTCTCTGGTTCTAACTTTGAGTCTAGTTCTGATCTATTCCCACTATTCCCTAATGTCCCCTTCGATTCTTTTTTGGGTTCTGATGTGTTCTATACACTATTTTTAACTATTTTTTGGTTGGGTACCAAAAATAAAAAGGTCATCCTCATCGGGGTTATTCCAACCATCTCTTTCTTCTGACTAACTGTCTATGCCTCCGTTCTCTGACTCGTCCGAGGAGGGCCAAACATCATTGTCGGTAACTATGTCTGGGTTGTAGAAGGTAAACTCAATATGCACTTCTCCATTTTCAATCATGTTATCCCATTCTTTTATCATTTTTTTCGCTTTCTCCAGCTCTTCCAGGTCATTTTCTTTCACATATAACATCCCTTCTGCATCTATAGAGCATAAGGAATTCTCTTTCGAGAGAGGTAGACTTGGTCTGACGGTCTCCTCTAGGCATATGTATATACTGGGATCATAGCAAGGGGAAATAATGTAGACATAGTTCAGATTCGGAGGGGGTGGGTTCACGTGGTTCGGTAATAAATTATTAGTCACATTAAGTTTGGCCGCTATTGGGGCGGGATCACCTTATTATCAATGAGATCTTAAATCATATGTTGAAGCCTTATGTAGTTGTTGATCGCATTCCCAGTCCCCTGGTGGTAGGTACAATACAGCTCATGGTTGAATCTGATTGGGAGTGGGTCAGGAAGAAGCATTGGGTCGAGGGGATTAAGGTGCCCTCTTTCCACTAACCTTTGGAATAGTACAAAGAGTGGTACACTCAGCGGGATGAATACCCTCCTCAAAGGTCTGAATGCAAATGATGGGCCAGCTTGACTTGGTTGTGGGTTAGGAAGATTAACTTTTGTGGCCCTTGACACATTATTTTGAGGAGGGTTATTGATGGCTTGGTTGGTTGGGTAGTTGTTCTGATTTTGATAAGGCCTCCTGGATTTTTGACTTGGGCTCGCTTGTGTTCTCTCAATCTCCTCTATTTGGAGGGCATTCTCAATTTGGATTCCCGCATCAAATAGCTGCTCGAAAGTCATGAGCGGCTGAGTGATCAGGTATTTCCTGAACTGGGGTTGCAAGTTCTTTACCACCACTTGAACCTGTTCTTTCTCTGCTGGTCGGTTGATCATCTTTGCAGCCTTGCCCCTTCAGCGGGTCAAAAAATCCACAAAAGACTTCCTCACATTTTGTTTGGTGGTTTTCAGTTCCCTCGCTGTTATGTCCAGCTGGATATTGTAATTGTACTGCCTCACAAACGCAGTGGCCATATCTTCCCAATTCCTGATCCTGATGGCTTCTAGAGATAGAAACCATCATTGGGCAGCCCCTGATAAAGACCTATGAAATAATTGCACCTTCAGCTGGTTGTCAATTCCCATAGGGGCCAAAGTATCGACATACATTCGTAAATGAATTCAGGAATCCCTAGTGCCATCGAATTTTTCCATGTCTGATATTTTAAATTTTTTGGCAACTTGGCATCGGGAAAGAGGCAAAGACCTCCAATGTCTAGCATATAATCATCTACCCCTTTGGCCTTTCTCAGAACTTTTTCTAGCCTATCAATCTTGTCGGAGAGCAGGGCCTCTCGGGCTATGGCGGGATCCACTACGGCTGCCGCAGCTGCAGGTATAGTGGCGACAGGTCCAGCTCCTGGTAAGTCTACACCATACTAATTCTCTTCCCAGACACAGTTCTCGACTATCTCATCTTGTGGAATCCGCGAAACCTGGTTGACTTGTAGTGCTCGGATCTCTGCTTGACACTCAGCCTAGGCCTACGTCTGATTCTGTAGTGTGAGGGTCATGCCAACCAAAGCTCTTTGCATTTTGACTAGAGTTTGAATTAGGGCAACATTGGTATCATCATCTCCTGCCATCGCTGCGTTTGTTGGGTCGAGATCTAATCTTCGAAGTTGTCTACTCGGTGATCTAGTCCAGACAGGTGCGACTCTAGGATTTGATGGAGCAATGATGCCTCCTGATAGATAGAGGAGATATGAGAAGTCATCAGATCATAACGTGATGTTATTGAGGTCTGGGATGACCTCGCGGAGGGAATAAAATTTAGAATGGCAGAATTACGACAAAACATAGATAATAGAGAACGCATTAAGTTTTAGCTCGACGGGAAAGAACTCGGGACTTCAAAATCCTGAACAAGAGCAAATAGTGCGGGTAGTAAAACCCGGCTTAAATCAAAAAGAGAAATATCGGGCCTTAGCTCAACGTCAAAGGAACTCGAAATTTCTATAGAGAAATCCAAGTGAGAAAAATAAAGGGGGCGGGTGGTAAAATCCTACTTAAACTAAAAAGGGAAACATTAAACCTCGACTAAATGTCCAAGAAAAGGGGGCGGGTCAAAACATGTCTTAGAAGAAACGTTGAGTTGCCTTAATGCCTCAGGATTTCCAAAAATCCCAGAGAAAAAATGGAAAAGGTGCGGACGAAGCCCGACTTATCCGTTAAGATTTTTATCTCAAGCGGCAAAGGGGTGCGGGTGAAACCTGACTTATCCGTCGAGATTTTCATCTCTACGACAAGAAGAAAAAGGATACGAGCAAAACCCAACTTATCCGTCGAGATTCTGGATCTCAACGGCAAGAAGAAAAAAGGGTGTAGGCAAAACCTGACTTATCCGTCAAAATTTTGGATCTCTACGGCAAGAAGAAAACAAAGGGTACGGGCGAAGCCCGGCTTATCCGTCGAGATTTTTAACTCTATGACAAGAAGAGAAAGGGTGCAGGCGAAGCCCGACTTACCCATCGAGATTTTAAATCTCTACTGCAAAAAGAAAACAATGGGTGTGGGTGAAACCCGACTTATCCGTTGAGATTCTAGATCTCTACGGCAAGAAGAAAAAAAAGGGTGCGGGCAAAGCCTGGCTTATCCGTCGAGATTTTCATCTCTACGGCAAGAACAAAAAGGGTGCGGGCGGAGTCCGACTTATCCATTAAGATTCTGGATCTCTACGGCAAGAAGAAAAAGGGGGCATCAAGAAATCTCAAAGTCCAAGAGGTGGGCGTACCAGGCTTAGAGGATGCATTGAGATTTTGATTGCCTCAACGCCTAATAATTTCCTCGGAAGATCCTGGAAAAAGGGGTGCGGGTGAAACCTGTCTTAGTAATGAGAAAAAGGGACGATGGGAACTCTCAAAGTCCAAGAGGAAGGCGTACCCGACTTAGAAGACCATTGAGATTTTGATCGCCTCAACACCTCAGAATTTCCTCGAAAGACCCCAGATAGAAAGAACAGAGAGTGCGGGCGAAGCTTGGCTTAACCAAAAAGAGAAACATTGGGCCTTAGCTCAACGTCAAAAGGAACTCAGGATTTCTTTGAAGAAACCCGGGCGAGGGAAGAAAAATGGCGAGTAGAGTTTGGCTATAACCTCTGACGGTCCTGGTAAGAAGAAAGAGGCACGGGTTGATGAAACCTGGTTCAAAACGAAAGAAGAAAGGTTGGGTACTAGCCCAACAACAACGAACATTGGGATAACCTCGGAGGATTCTGGAAAAGAGAAAGAGGCACGGGTTAATGAAACCCGGCTCAAAACGAAAGAAGAAAGGTCGAGCAACAGCCCAACGACAATAAACCTCGGGACTACCTTGAAGGGTCCCGGAAGAGAGATAAAAAAGAGGCTCGAGTGATGAAACCAAACTCTAAACAAAATATAAGGGTTGGGCAGCAACCCAACGGCATCAAACCTCGGGACAACTTTAGAGGGTCATAGGAGAGAGAAAAAAGAGGCTCGAATTATGAAACCCGACTCTAAAAAAAGGGACAAAGGTTGGGCAATAGCCCAACAACGTTAAACCTCGGGACGACCTCAGAGGGCCCCGGTAAAGAGAAAAAGAGGCTCGGTTTATGAAATTTGGCTCTAAAAGAAAGGACAAATGTTGGGCAGCAACCCAACGATGTCAAACCTCGGAACGACCTTAGAGGGTCCCGAGAGAGAAAAAAAAGGCTCGAGTTATAAAACCCGACTCTAAAAGAAAAGACAAAGATTGGGCAGCAGTCCAACGATGTCAAACCTCAACATGACCTCGAAGGGTCCCGTGAGAGAGAAAAATAGGCTCAGGTTATGAAACTCGGCTCTAAAAGAAAAGATAAAAGAAGAGCTACTCTAATCAATCAAAACAGACATAACAACAAAACACATAACCTAACAGAGTTTTTTTCCTAAAGAAAAAATTCTAAACAAATTAAATGCAATAAAAAGAGGCCGGGTAGTCTAGTAACCGGGTACCTTCTGAATAGAGTCCAAAATATACCTTCCTGACCAAGTAGTACCTGGTCAGGTCAAATAGTACGCAATAACCCTTTTTATCGTATCCAAAAGAGCATTCGACCAGAAGGCTCACCTGCTTCTCTCACATAGCCCCGAGACAGTAAACCGTCGGGTGAAGGGTAGGCAAGCGTTTAGCTTATATTTTTTTTTTCTTCTTTTATTTTTGAAAAGTAACCAATAAAAATGGAAGATATGAGATGAAAAATAATGCAATGCAATGCAATGCCAATACTAATGATAAACTTAAGATAAGAACATTTGAAATATTTTTCGAGTTTAGCTCACTTTCTTAAGTATTCCCCAACGGAGTCGCCACTATGAGGAACTTTCTCGAAAAATGCGCCACCCTCCCTTTTTAATCTTAAAACTCTCTTAGTTTTAGGGTTTTATAAAATAAAAGGTTTTATATTTTTTGAAAAGAGATCCCCTAAAATGTGTCCGTGCTAAATGGCCACACAATTAGAGTCGCCACTTAGTTTTTGATCAAAAATCAAGAAAACAAAACTTTCAATGTACTAATCCATCGTCATCAGAGAAAATGGTTCGGGAGTTAAGGTACAAAAAAGAAAGGTGTTAGGCACCCCTCTCGCCCAATCAGAAGATCGATCTCTACTTAACTATTTTTTTTATTCTTGTCTTAAATTTATCAAAAGTAACACATATAGAATGAGGATTGAAGAGAGATCGTACAAAAGCAAACAATGAAATAAAACTTAACCTAAAACTATGGTATTCTAAGCATACTTGCACTTATTTGCATATTAAAAGAGGAGAAGACAAGATATCAGTGCAATAATATAGAAGACATGCATGTTGTTTGATATAAAAAGATGCAGAAACCTATTGGTAGGCCACTGGTTTTAACAGAGGTGGCGCACACCACCTCTTAACCTAGTGTGCGCCACATCAATATGGTGCACCCCTATTCTAGCCTATCTGAAAGTGGCGCACGTCACTATAGTAGAGTGAGCTCGACACTTGGAGGGCCAAAAGGTGCTACTATTTAAGAAAATATTGTGTTTGTGTGCGAAAGTATTTTTATACTTTCAAAAAAACAAAGAAATATAGCATTTCACATAATTGGTTTTCAACATATAGTCTAAAAACCTACGTTTCGTGCTTTTCTAATAGAAAAGGAAAAGATACTTATACAAAAAATAAAAATAAAGCTGGGGAGAACGAGGCCAACAATCTCTTTCTCTCCTTTTACCGAATAAGAAAAAAACAAAGAACTAAATAGATAGAAAAAATAGGAGTGGCTTACCGGGAATCCAAGTCGAAAAGAAAGTTTCAAGCGTTAAGTACGGGTGCTATCCGGTAGCTTTCTCAATTGCTGCGCGTCCTATTTTAGGGAGCTCTCCGTGCAGTTTTGAGTCTTTGAAACTTTGGCCAGTATAAGGGTTTTGTATTGGTTTGATTCAGTTTGATTAGTTCAATTAGTCTTCGGAATCCAGCTTAGGTTTATAATTCGGTAGAGTTTTGATACTTTGTATGTTGGCGATACAATTCGATAGAGTTTTGACTTCCCTAATCTTGGATCATTGAAACAGAGGGGGGGAGAGCCTCTATTTATAGTTTTTGGGCGAGAAAGCTGTCAAAAGAGAAGGAGTTTCTTCTCAAGATGGTGTGCGCTATGTTGAGGTAGCGTACACCAGGTAGGAGGTAGCGTGCGCCATGTTGAGGTGGCTTAGGGTACCTTGGCCATGGTGCGACCAGGGCATAGGAAAAGAGTGGCGCGCATTGGGTTGGAGAAAGCTGGCGGGCGCCTGGTTGAGAAGGTGCACCAGGGGATATTTTTCGTATTTTGAATATTTTGGAGTGTTCCTTAGACTCTCAAATTTGTACAGAATTCCCATTGAAATTGGGGTGTCTGCAAAAGGCACTTACAAGAGTTGAGTGAGAGAAAGAAATGACGAAGCTTAAGTCAATTGATGAAGTTGCACACAAATGACTCTCAGGTGTGAACCCTGGCCACTGGTATATACATGCCTTTAGTTATAGGTGTAAGTCCAATAGACTTCTAAATAATATTTCAGAATGCTTTAACAACTGGGTCCTAGAGGCTAGAGATAAGTCAATCCTAACAATGCTAGAGATGATTAAGAGAGCAATGATGGTAAGACTACATGAGTGTAGGGATGCAATGACACAATATAAAGGCATAATTTGTCCCAAAATACAAACCAAGTGTGAGAAAGCAAAACTTAAGGCCAGAATGTAACTTCATCAACTCCATAATCATCCAACAAGGCTCCAACTGCATCATCTCTACAGTTATTCAACGAGACTGCAACTCCCTCAGCTCAACAAAAACCTGCATCATCAAGCCAAGGACTACGCATGTAAAACTCGGTAAAAATTTAAAATTTTTAAAGACTAACTATTAATAAGATGATACATTAATTAATTAGAATAAACTAAGTAATAAAAAGATAATTAATTAAACTAATAAAGATGATGAAAACTTTGAATTAATAAAATTAAATATATTAATGTTGATTTAATAAAGGACATTTCTTAAAGTTAAATTAGTTAAAAATAATTAGGACTTTAAGTGATAGAGGGATAAATTAATTTGGTCAGCATCTAATTAATTAAAGGAAGAATGATAAACAAAGAAATAAAGAAAAAGAATTTAAAGGAAAAAGAATTGAAAGTCAGCTGTTGCACAGTTGTGTGCAGATTACCTTCAAATTAGAAGGTTGTTAATCCCCTCCTTAAAAGGTGGTTTGTTTGAGGAAGGTCAGATATTTTGGAGAAAGATCAGGGGCAGTCCCTAATCTTGAGGATTTTATCCCCTTTAAAAAGGGATCCATCCCCTCCCTGCTTTCTCATTTCCAGCCTCTCTCAGTCCTCTTTCTCACGTCGTTCCCTTTATTCCAATACCCGAGACCTCTGCAGACCACCTCTGTTGCCACCGTGACCTACTACCGCCGTGCACCACCACTATCGTATAACGTCGCCGCTGTCCACACCAACACCTGTTCGTGCGTCCTCATCACCGTTAGGTGATTGCAGGTACCAGTCGTTCCCCTGTTTTGGTTT
>JAUTBS010454103.1:0-15088 GCA_032361285.1 Aequorea victoria | reverse complement strand
GAAGAAGACGAAGGGCGAGAGTGAGGAAGGTGATGGTGGTGGTCGCTGGACTGTGATCACGGTGGACGGTGGTGGCAGTGGCTGCGATGGTGGTGGACAAAGGGGCAGCGGCTGGAACAGGGGTTTGTGAGAGAGAGAAAGAGCAGAAAGAGAATTCTGAGATTGAGAGAATGAGGGCGTGAAAAGGGAATGAATCCCATTTAAAATGGGTGGAAATCCACAAGATCAGGGATTTCCCTGGTTTCCCTCCTCAAATCTCTAACTTCCCCAACCAATCCCACCCATTAAGGAGGGATGACTGACCCTTTCCATTTTGAACATACTGCCACAGCTGTCACCAACTGATTTCTATTCCTTTTCTTTATTTTTTTTTATTCTTCCTTTCTTAATTAATCACCTTTAATTAATACCAGTTTATTCAATTTAAAGTTTAATTAGTTTTTAATTAATTTAATATTTCGGAACCTATTTTATCAATTCATTTAATCTTGTATTTATTTAATTAATTCATTTCTTAATTAATTAAGTGATTTATTGAATTAATAATTATTTAAATTTTTTTTTAAAATTTTTACCGAATTTTACAATGAGCATGCCTTTGCTACCAACCTTCGGCTACCCTTCCCTAGGTTTGTCCGAGAGCTGTTAGACTTCTTAGGTTTAGTTCCGAGCCAACTTTTTCCCAATGCCGGGAGGATTCTCTTTGGCACCATTATCTCGTGGGAGGAGGCCAGTGGTGGCCAATCCCACCTTACCATTGAGGAGTTTCTTCACTGCTACCAGCCTAAGGAAAAACAATCTGAGTGGTATTTCTTTCAGTCTCGGTCTGATGACCGAGCACTAATCCATGGCTGCCCTTCCTCCAACAAACATTGGAAGGATATGTACTTCTTCATTTTCGAGGAGGGATGGGAGTTTCAACCTTCAAAAGAGGTGGGTCCCCATACTCCTAGTGTCATCCCATACTGGGGGCGGCCTCAGCCAGGGAATATATCTGTCGAGCCCCTTATAGATAGCGATACAAAGGCGAGGGTGAAGGTGGCTCGAGACATTGATTCCAGATCGCTCAGCTTCCTGGTGACCCTTCAAAGGCTGAGTTCATGGCTACTCAGCCTTGTTGCCCCCAGTGAGAATCTTCTCTCATTGTTTATTTCGTTAAGTTTTTTTTGTTATCTTTAATTCTTCACTTTACTCATTTCTGACTTGTTCATCTTTGGTTTTTTGAGCAGGAATGCCGTAAAAGCCAGAGAAGGCTCATCTTGTAAAAGTGCGGGCTTGGCTCGCTGGAGAAGTTGGGGCTGCCGTGGCCAAGAAAAAAAGGAAGGTTCTTTCCTCGGCTGCTAAGGTCCTAACGACCGATGTGGTGGAGATTGATCTAGAGGATCATCTATCATCGGAGCCCACTCCTTCAATGGTGATTCCTCTAGTCCCATTCACGACCTATCCTACAGCTTATAACCTGCCACCAGCCCTCGGCCCCTCAGCTGCCACCTTGCTACATGGCCTCAGCCTTTCAGCTACCATCTCCTCTACTATTGGTCCTTCGGCCCACGGTGCCTCTACCTCTTCCTCTCCTAAGAGGATTTTGGCAAACTTCAACATGGCCCGGGCGAGGATGGCAGCCTTCGTTAGGGACCTGAACCCCTTCTTCGACGAGTTCGGGATAGGTCCTCTGGCCAAAGATCAGATCCTTGGCCTTACCCGGATAAAAACTCTTCCTTTAGCTGTGTCGTTATATTTTTAGCCTTTATTTTTGCTATGGATGATAATGTCCTTTGCATTTTTGTTTTTTACGTTTGTGCACAGGTGATGTACCTGTCTGGTAGGTGCTACCAGCGTGAGAATCTTATCGATGCTGAAGGAAAGAAGTTATCGGCCTTGCAAGAAAAAGTTTCAAAGTAAGGTGAAGAGCTGAAGAAATCCAAGGCCGAGAACCAAATGATTATGGCTCAGGCTAGTGAGGAGATGACTGGTCTTGTCGTTGAGAAGGACACAACCGAACAATTGAAGGTCACGACTGAGAAGGCGAAGGCTTTGCCAAGAAAAAGAGGACTCGAGCTAAAGAGAAAGTTGGAGAGATAGAAGCTACGGTGGTTGCAGCCAAGAAGAAGGCTTCTCATATTGGGGCCCGGGGATCCCGATATAGGCATGTAGATAAAAATACAAGGAACAGGTACAAAAAGGTGCAGAAATAAATTCTTATACCTTTAGAGATTTGGTTGGTTTGATTTTTGTGACTGCAACAACACCGTTGAGACGACCCGATGATCTTCTCGCGTATGTCCTGTTTCCACAGCTCAAAAAACACAGTGTTGGCCGATATCCTCCTTCGAGTCTTCGATCCGTTTGCTCAAACTTTCAGAACCGGAGAAAAATATATAAAATATTCTTCTTCTATATTTTCTCCCTCTAAAAAATTCACTAGAATTCTAAACACAAAATTATAAAGCTTTCTCTTTCAAACTCACAACCTCTCTTTGCTGCCAAAAAAATTGATTTTCGTTGAAAATTAATTAATAGGAGAGAGAATCAGATGACAAGGAGAGAGTGAGAGATTTGGGGAAACCCAAATCAGCAGATTATAGAAATTTGCTTTGGGCAACAGGTGGCGGCAAGCCATTAATTAATTAATGACATTAATTAATTAATATCCACCAGACCAAAAACTCACCGACCTCTAATTTAATTTTCGATTATACCGGCCGTTAAATTATTGATCAAATTAAATATTGGGATCCTGAAAAATATCATAAGCAAACTAGAGAGTGCAAAACCCGGGCTATGTGAGGGATCATGAGAAAAAATAAAGTACGGACTAATCATGTAAAACACCAAACACCACTAACTCAAGCCCGAGTTAGATTCATTTTTACACGAGTCAAGACTTACTTCACTAAAGGTCTTGACTGAACTCCTAACTTTACATCGATTATGTCTCGAGTTTCTAATTACTAAATACTTAAATAATCTCCTCACATTTAAGATTACATATACCCATAGATCAAATTAGATTACTGACAATCCTATTTGATCAATCTCTAAACCTTAAGTATCTCATACCTAACTTATTGATATGCCAAATTATAAATCCATCTACAGAGTTTGATATCATCAAACTTATAAGAAGCCCAATGGGGTATCATCAACCTGGGTCGGATGTAATTTTCGTTGGTATAAAATTATTCGTCGAATACAGAGTGCCGGTACCCAACTCACTGGTCTTATTGACCTCAACAGAAGTCTCACCCATTAGTGAATCAAAGTACCATACACTAAATGCACACGTCTAATAAATGCGTCAGAGTTAAGAGTTTAAGCAATATATAGTAATGCAAGGTGTGCATTAATTTATAACAGTCAGTATTAAATTAATTACCTCGATGATTCTACTTAATACATACCAAGTGTACTAACACATTGAGTCTGAACTTTGAATATCAAATTTAAACCGTTCACCGTCGCCAAGACAAGCCTTTTAAAATAATGTGCTATACTCTTTCCAATGGTTTTTCCAATTCCATCTAGACTGTGAGTTTTAATTAAACATTATTCTGTTAGAACCTATAATTCGATCTTCCGTCTGTAAGCTGAACTCTACATACTGAATCAAATACTTGACACAAATAAATGAACGAGTTTACATAAATATAAAATAAAATATACAGGAATTCATTCTCATTTAGATTCTCATTAAAATGCAATTTTATTGAATTAATAATAAATAATATACAAAAGGCACAATTTTTAGTATATAACCCTAACATCTCATGCAGGGGAAACTTCAGCAAAACTGGCCGAGGCATGGCAGGAAGCGGTCAAGGGCTTCAAGGCCTCAAAAGAATTCAATCTCGAGACCACTGAATACTATGTCAGTGGTTTCAATGCTTTGAGGGCTTGAGCCGCTGCCACCTTCAAGGAGACTGACTTCTCATCCTTCCTCTGGGATGACGAGGAGAAGGTTGAAGGCTCATTTGCTAAAGAAGGGAAACTACCCCCCTCTTAACTATAATTTTCAATCTTTTTTCTTTGTAAGAACAAATTCTTTTTATGAATGAAGCATAACCTTTTGGAATGCCTTCGCCTTCGTCTGAGTGAATGCTTTAATTCTCACTGCACTTTTATTTCGTGAAGTATTGTATGTCCCGGTCATTCTTTTTGAATGACTGGTTGTTGTATATAGTTTTTACTATACCAAGTGTTGAATGGCTCGGTCAGTCTTTATATTCGATGGTATGGATGGAACGCCTATTTTTTAGTGGTGTCTTAATTTTTCTAAGTGTTGAATATCCCGGTCGGGCTGTTTTAGTAGCCTTATCCATGTTCTTGCTGACCAGAACACTAGGTAATAGAAATTACTAAGTGTTTAAAGCCTTAGCTAGATTCTCGAACAATCCGACCATCAGATCCTAGAATAATTTGGTAAACATTTTTTCTAAGTCTTTAAATTCTCGGTCGGCCTCTTTAAGTAGCCCGACCCTTGGTCGATCTTTTAGGATCCCAAAGCAATCTGGTTGTAGATTTTACATGTTTTTGGATCTCAGTTGGTGTCTTTAAGATTTTGGTTGGATCCTTAGGCGATCTGGCCATTCCTTATTTTACCAGGTCCCCAAGAAATCTGGTTGCTTCACTTTTGTAGAAAATCTTGGGGTCTCGGTTGGATGCTCGGGCAATCCAACCATTTTTTGGCTGACCAGGTCCTCAGGTGACTTGACAGTTTGAACTCTTTGTAGAAATATTTTGGGCCTCGATTGGATCCTCAGGTGATCAAACCGTTCTTTGGCCGATCAGGTCCTCAAGCGACATGGATATTGAACTTTTGTAGAAATCTTCCAGGCCTCATTGGATCCTCAGGTGATCTAATCATTCTTTAGCCGACCAGGTCCTCATGCGACCTAGGTGTTAAACTTTTATAGAAATCTTTCGGGCCTCGGTTGGATCCTCAGGCAATCTAACTATTCTTTGGCCAACCAGATCCTTAGGCGACCTGGCTGTTGAACTTATTTATAGAAATCTTTTAGGCCTCGGTTGGATCCTCAAGTGATTCAACCGTTTTTTGACTGATCAGGTCCTCAGGTGACCTGGCTGTTGAACTTTTGTAGAAATCTTTTGGGTCTCAGTTGGATCCTCAGGCGATCCAACCTTTCTTTGGCCTACCAGGTCCTCAGGTGACCTGGTTGTTGAACTTGGTCGATGTCTCTGAGGCCTCAGTTAGATCCTAAGGCAATCCAACCATTCTTTGGCTGGCCAGATCCTCAAACGATCTGGCTGTTGAATTTTTGTAAAAGTATTTTGGGTCTTGGTTATATTCTTAGGCGATCCAACCAGTTTTTGGCTGACCAGATCCTCAGGCGATCTGCTTGTTAACTTTTTTGTACATGTAGATTTTGTGTAGAAAATATAAAGCTGATAGTGTAGAAGAAAGATACTTTTATTGTGGACGTCTACAAGATTTCTTATCGGTAGTATTTTCTAAGATGCTCAGCATTCCATGCATGCAGAAGTGTTTTGTCGGTCGCATTTTTTAGTCGGTATACCCCAGATCTTACTCGGTCTTGTACTTGATAAAGTCCTTCCTAGCTTGGTCCTAGCTTTTCCCTCTTGGGGATATTTAGTGGCGAGGGAAACTTTTCGAAGGACCAAGTCCCATAATCTGAATTCTCTTTTTCTCACGTTGTTGTCGTAGTACTTCGTCATTCTCTGTTGGTAGACAACCGTTCTGAGAGCTAAGGCTTCTCGGACCTCATGTTCCTAATCTAAACTTTCTCAGAAATCTTGGTCGTTCCTATTTTGTCGAAGCTGGAAGTTCAACGGTTTGCTAGGCCGATCTCAATGAGAATGACCGCCTCACTCCCAAGGGCAAGCATGAATGGGTTCTTTCTCGTTGGGGTTTGTGTCATGGTCCGGTATGCCTAAAGGACATTTGGGACCTCTTTGTCCCATATGCCATTTGCTGATTCTAGCTTTGTCTTGATCATCTTCAGAATTGTTCTGTTAGTGATCTCGACCTACCCATTAGCTTGGGGGTGGGCAGGGGAGGAGTACCGATTTTGAATGCTCAATTGTCCACAGAACTCTCTGAATCGCTTGTTGTCGAATTGATTGCCATTATCGGTGATGATGCTTATCAAGATTCTAAACTGACATACGATCGACTTCCAAATGAAGTCTATTGCCTTCTGCTAAGTAATTCTTGCTAGTGGCTCTGCCTCTACCCACTTAGTGAAGTAGTAAATTGCTACTTTCAGGAATTTCACTTGATCTCTCCCGGTCGGGAATGTTCCTACTATGTCGATTTCCCATTGGGCGAATGGCCATGGGGTGGTGATTACAGTGAGCTCCTCTAGCAGCTTCCTGGGGATGGTTGCGAATCTCTAACACTTGTCACACTTCTTAACAAATTCCTCTATATCTTTCTACACCGTGGGCCAGTAGTAGCTGACCCTTAGGATTTTTCTTGATAAGGCCTGGCCACCTGAATGGTTACCACAAATCCCCTCATGTATTTCTTTCATTACGTACTCTGACTCCTCTTTTGAGATGCACCTTAGGTAAGGCACGGAGAAGCCACATTTGTACAAGTTGTCATCAATGAGTACGTACTTGCTTGCGCGGTATCTTAGCCTTTTGGCATCGGTTTTGTCGTTTGACAGTTGACCACTTCATAAAAAGTTGATGATGTCTTCTGCCCGAACTATATATACTTGTGCTATGTTGACTGCTATTGATGTCTCATTTTGAGTGATGCTCGGCTGAGTCAGATACCATGTCAGTACTCCTCGGTCCATCTGCCCCTCAGGAGCTGAGGCTAGCTGAGCAAGGTCATCGAATCTTTGATTACCTTCCTTGGGTATCTTTTTTATTAGGAACTTGTCAAATTTAGCCTTGAGCTCCTTTGTGACATCTTTGTACGATTTCATTCACTCATCCAGTACGTTGACCTCGCCCTGTACTTGGCCGATCACTAATTGTGAATCACTGAGAATCCTTAACCATTTCACCCCCATTGCTAGTGCCAGCCTGAGTCTGACTATGTTAGCTTCGTACTCTGCCTCGTTGTTGGTGGCTCAGAATCCAAAATGCATATCATATTCTAGCATTTCTCCTTGTGGGAAGACGAGGACTAGACCAACACCACTGGGGGACTGGTTTGTAGATCCATCAACATTTATCATCCATACCTGCTGAGTATCAAAGATGATCTTGACCTCTAGGTGAACAGCGGCTACCGAATGAGTTTGCGATTGTTTAGTGGAAGCAGACTCTGGGGTCGTGAACTCTTCTATGAAGTCTGCCACGATTTGTCCCTTTATGACTGGTCGCGGTTGATACTGGATGTTGAACTCGCCCTATTCCATCGACCACTGTGCTAGTCACCCAAAAGTTCCTGGCTTTTGCAGTATCTATTGTAGTGGCTGTTCTGTCAGCACAACTATGGTATGGGCCTAAAAATAGGGGTGCAGCGGCCTAGCCGAGATAACTAGGGCGAATGCCAGCTGCTCTACCCGGGGCTATCTGGACTCTGCTCCATAGAATGCTCGGCTGATATAGTAGATGGGCTTTTGAACCCTTGCATCTTCATGGATGAGAGCCGAGCTAACCGTTGTTTCTAAAATTATCAGGTAAAGTAAGAGCTCTTCTCTGTACACTACTCGGGAAAGCAATGGTAGAGAGGCTAAATACAATTTGAGATCGGCGAATGCTTGCTCGCAGTTCTCTGTCCAGTCGAACACTTTCTTCAAGACTTTAAAAAATGGCATGCATCGGTTGGTCGCCATTGAAATAAATTGATTTAGGGCCGCTAGCCGACCCGTTAGTTTTTGCACTTCTTTGATTATCTTTGGAGACTGCATCTCCAATACTGCTTGGACTTTCTCAGGATTGGCCTCAATCCCTCGCTTGCTGACCATGAACACGAGGAACTTTTCTCCTGATACATTGAATACACACTTGGCCAGATTTAACTTCATATTGAAGTTGTGTAGTGCTTTGAAGGTTTCTTCGAGGTCCGCAAGGTGATCGGTGACTTTTTTTCTTTTGGTTAGCATGTCATCGACGTAGACCTCGACGTTCTGGTCGATTTGTTTTTTGAAGATGAGATTGACCAGGGGATGGTAAGTGGCCCCGACATTCTTGAGGCCGAAAGGCATCACTCGGTAGTAGTAGATCCCTCGATCTGTAATGAAGGTCTTCTCTTGATCGGCCTCATTTGTGAGAATCTGGTTGTACCTTGAGAATGTGTCCACGAAGCTAAGAAGTTTATGGCCGCTAATAGAATTCTCTTTTGGGCAGGCTTTGTTTAGGTCCGTGAAATCTATGCACATTCTCCACTTTTCGTTTGATTTCTTCACCTGAACTACGTTGGCTAGCCAGTCGGGATATCGTAGTCTGTCAACCTCGAATGCTATTGCGTCATTCTTTTCCTTAGAAAAGACTCGCTGCTTTTGTTTGACTGTCTTATGGAGCTGATCAACACATAAGTGATGTGTGACCACCTCTGGACTGATCCGAACCATGTATTTGTGCGTCTAAGCAAAGATGGACCAATGTTTTTTCAGAAATTGGATGAGCTTGGCATGGAGGTTGGGGGGAAGAGCTGAACCAATTTAAACTTGTCGGGATGGACTCTTCTTCTCGGACTTCGGCGGTATCGAGGGTCATGGTATCCTTCAGTTTTGGCTCTTTGAGAGAGGTGTTATAGCACTCCTGAGCCGTAGTCTGGTCTGCTTTGAGTTTTGCTACCCGATGCTCGGTCGGGTACTTGATCATAAGATGATAGGTTGAAGTGACAACCTTTAGCTGATTGAGGGCCGGTCTTCCCAAAATTACATTGTAGGCTGACGTGCAGTCCACTATCAAGAAGTTGATCATTTTAGTGGTCTTCTTGGGACTAGCGCCTATCGTAAGGGGCAACTCGATCGACCCTAGTGGTTGGATCTTTTCTCCATAGAACCTTGCCAGGGGTGATTTAATCGGTATAGCCTTTCTCGACCTATTTTGAGCTGGAATAGTATGTCGGTCGAACTACCGTTGTCCACCAAAATTATGCATACCTTGTAGTTTGCAATAACCATAGTGAAGACCAGGGGGTCGTCATGTGGCTGTTGGACCCCTTGAGCGTCGATGTTTGAGAAGGTTATGACTTCCTCTGTCTTGACCATTTGATTGGGACGATCGGTGACATATACTTCACTCGGCCCCTCGATCCTTAACTTTTTAGAATAGGCCTTCCTGAAAGAGCTACTCTCTCCCCCGTCGACGAACCCACTGGAGATTACTCGGACTTCCCCAGCAAGATTTCCATCTTTTTTTCCGCTGGTAGGGCCTGTCTGTCGTGCTGACCTCAAGGGTCTTCTCTACTCTATCGACTGGCTAGGAATCTATTCAACCTTTCTATTTGGATCAGTACTTTGATCTGCTATTTTAAGTTGAAGCAGTCCTCGGTATTGTGGCTGTGGTCTTTATAAAACTAGAAATACTTATCCAGATTGCGCTGATTGGGTTGCGTCTTTAGCTTTTTTGGCCACCACAGCTCAGGGTCGTCCCTGATCTGCAATAAGACCTGCTCGACAGGAGTGTTCAAGGGAGTGTACTTCTTAAAATGATTGGTTGGTATCCAGGGCCGCTTAGAATCGATTTGACTGTGCTATTTACAAACAGAATCTTGGGATGACCTTGGTCGATCTGACTCGTCTCTTTTCCTGAAGTCATTCTTCTCCCATTGATTCTTGTTTGGCTCCATGGACCTGTCTTCTCTGGCATTCATTGCATCCTCGGTGTTCATGTGTTTATGTGCTTTCACGGTGAACTTAGCTATGCTAGTCGGGGGTGCCTTTGCTAGCGAGAAAAGGAACTTTGTTGGCTGGAGGCCACCCATGAATGCCGTTAGTGCCACCTTATCATTGATATCATCCACCTTCAAGGCTTCAACGTTAAACTGAGTTACATAATGACGTAGGGTCTCAATTTTTCTTTGCTTCATGTTAAGGAGGTATGTGGCTGGCTTTAAGTGTCGTTCACCACCAATGAAGTGTTCCACGAAAAGTTTGCTCAACTGGGTGAATGAGGAGATGGACTTACTCTTCAGTTTTCTGAACCATATGCGAGCTGACCCCTTCAGAGTGGTCGGGAATGCTCGACACATGATCTCATCTCGGACTACATGCATATTAATGTAGGCTTTGTATGTTTCTAGGTGGTCCAAGAGATCTTTCCGTCTGTCAAAGGCATCCATCTGCGACATCCTAAATTTAGACGGTAGGGGCTCGGTCATGACTGCTGAGGAGAATGGTAGATTCGTCCTCTGTACCAGTTCATCAACGACCACTGCTGGTTTACCCTTCATGGCCGCTATCATGTTGTCGAGTTGATCTTTGACTTCTTGCACCTCGGTCTCCACGGAAGTTAAGGCTTCGGTCCACTCGAGCTAATTTTCTTCGTCTTGTCTAGGGACCTGATTTCGATCCTGGGGATGGGCTCTGCTTTCGACGACATCCTCATTTCCGTTCAGATTATTCTGCTCTTGGCCTCATCTTTGTTCATTAAGCTATTGAAGAATGGCCACTGGTCTTTCCTCATGACGAGTGGCTTGAAGAGGAAGGGGAGGGATAGACAGAAGTCTCACCTGTTCATCAAGCCTCTGGTTGATGGCCTGATTTTAGTGAACCAGACCCTGGATCAGCTGAGTCAAATCTCATAGTTATTGCTCAACATTGGGCTGTTGTTCCCCTTAGAGGTTGTTTTGTTGGCGATTTCTGTCATACCCCAACTCAGGAGTAGTGACCGACCATGAATCATGAGCCATGGCCCAATGAACCAAGAAAGTCTTAATCATTCAATCTAATAATAATATGCTAACAGATCCAAATGCATTAGATTCATCAACCAAAAAATTCATAATAATCAATGTGGGGCACAAACAGCCCATAATGTCATAATCAAATATGTTATTCCGAAAAACTTATAATCAGATAATATTCTTTCAATGTAGGAAAAGCGAACGTTGTGACAGATGACTTGAGTAGGAAGTCTTCGGGAGGTAGCTCGGCATCATTAATCATTTAACATCATTTGATAGAGGATTTGAGGAGGATGGGAGTAAAGATTATACGACATGAAAAAATGGCCTTGTGTAGTCAGTTGACAGTGAGGCCGACCATGCTGAAGAGAATTCGTGTGGCTCAACAGGATGATCTTTAATGCAAGTGGAATGTGAAAGAATTGCACAAAGGAGAGGTTAAGGATTTCAGTATCAGTGACGACAAAGTCCTTAAATTTAGAGATCGAGTGTGCGTACCTGACAGTAGTGAGTTGAGGAATGAGATTCTGACTGAAGCTCATAGTTCTGGGTATAACATTCATCCGGGAGGTACTAAGATGTATAGAGATCTTCGAGAGCATTTCTGGTGGAATAGCATGAAGCGGGACCCTTCAGAGTTCGTAGCGCAGTGTCTTACTTGTCAGCAAGTGAAGGTCAAACATCAAAGAACAGCGGGAAAACTTCAACCATTATCACTGCCTGAGTGGAAATGGGAGAATATCACGATGGATTTTGTGTCTAGCTTACCTCGTACGCGTAATGGACACGACGTTGTTTGGGTGATAGTGGACCGACTCAAGAAGTCAACGCACTTCATCACTATTAGAATGACACATACCTTGGATCATTTGTCACAGTTTTATGTGAGAGAGATTGTTAGGCTTCACGGTTCACCTGTATCTATCATTTCGGATCGTGACCCACATTTCGTCTATAAGTTTTGGGTTGCTTTACAGACTGCTATGGGCACTCGATTGGACTTTAGTTCAGCTTATCAACTGCAGACCGATGGACAGTCAGAGAGAACTATTTAGACATTGGAGGATATGGTGAGAGCTTGCGCTTTGTAATGCAAAGGTAATTGGGACGATCAGTTACCACTGATGGAGTTTTCTTATAACAACAGTTATCATTCGAGTTTGGGAGTGGCACCGTATGAAGCTCTGTATGAGAAAAAATGTAGGTCCCCTTTGTGTTGGTATGAAGTTGGAGAGAGACAGATTCTTGGACTTGATCTAGTAGAGAATGCGACTCAAAAGATTACCAGTATTTGGAATAAGCTTTTAACAGCTCAAAGTCGACAAAAGAGTTATGCCAATTTACGTAGGAGAGACTTGGAGTTTACAGTTGAAGATATGGTATTCCTAAAGGTTTCACCTTGGAAATAAATTATCCGCTTTGGAAAGAAAGGGATGTTGAGTTCCCGATATATTGGATATTTTGAGATTCTAAACCGTGTTGGTGAGGTGGCTTATCGTGTGGCTTTGCTGCCTAGTCTCACCGGGGTACACAATGTGTTTGATGTATCGATGCTGAGAAAGTATGTCTATAGCCCGACGCATGTGGTGGATTATAAGCCACTTCGAGTTCGTGAGGATTTGACCTATGAGGAGCAACCCATTCAGATTCTTGATACCAAATAAAAAGTTTTACAGAACAAGCAGATTCGACTTATCAAGATCTTATGGAGAAATCATAAAGTAGAAGAGGCTACGTGAGAACGCGAAGATGAGATTCACGAACGTTATCCACTTTTGTTCCTCAAGATTAGTGTTGTAATTTTGAGGACAAAATTCTTTTAAGGAGTCTGTAACAACTCACCTGCCAAACCAACTTACCCCAAAAATGGATGGCGCTAAAGCGCGCGACCTATACCCCGTCGTCAGGGCAAGTGCCAAGCCTCGATGAGTAGAGGGCGCAGCGATTGCTGCAAAACCTTGGGCGTGAGCCCGGGCGGAGCGGCCGTTGGTGCAGATCTTGGTTGTAGTAGCAAATATTCAAATGAGAACTTTGAAGGCCGAAGAGGGGGCTCGGGAAAGAGAAAGAGAGGCTTGAGTGATGAAACCCGACTCAAAAGAAAAGACGAAGGTTAGGCAATGGCCTAACGACGTCAAAGAACAGGACGACCACGGATGGTCCCGGGCAAGAGAAAGAGAGGTTGGGGCGATGAAACCCGGCTCAAAAGAAATGATGAAGGTTAGGCAATGGCCTAATGATGTCAAAAAACACAAGACGACTATGAAAGGTCCCGAAAAAGAGAAAGAGAGGCACAGGTGATGAAACCTGACTTAAAGAAAAGATAAAGGGTAAGAAATGGCCTAACGGCATAAAAAACACGGGACAACAACATTGCTATTCCCGAGAAAGAGATAGAGGCATGGGTGAATGAAACCCGGCTCAAAGAAAAGACGAAGGTTAGGCAACGGCCTAACGGTGTCAAAAAACACATGACGACCATTGAAGCTCTCGGGAAATAGAAAAAGAGGCTCGGGTGATGAAACCCAGTTTAAAGAAAAGACGAAGGTTAGACAATGACCTAACAGCGTAAAAAACATGAGATGAGCACGAAAGGTCCCGAGAAATAGAAAGAGAGGCTCGGGTGATAAAACCCAGCTCAAAGAAAAGACAGAAGTTAGGCAATGGCCTAATGGCGTCAAAAACATGGGACAACTACGGAGGGTCCCGGGAAAGAGAACAAGGCACGGGTGGATGAAACCCGACTCAAAGAAAAGACGAAGGTTAGGCAACGGCCTAACGGCGTGAAAAACACGGGATGACCATGGAGGGTCCCGAGAAAGAGAAAAAGAGATACGGGTTGATGAAACCGAACTCAAGAGAAAAGACAAAGGTTAGGCAACGGCCTAACGACGTCAAAACACGGGACGACCATGGAAGGTCCCAGGAAAGAGAAAGAGAGGCTCGGGTGATGAAATCGGGCTCAAAAGAAAGAAAAGAGCTACTCTAATCAATTGAAAGAATACATGAAAGAAAAACACATACCCTAAAATGGGGTTTGTCCTAAAGGAAAATTGCTAAATAGACTAGATGCAAAGAAGAAGGCTGGGTAGTCCAGTAACCGTGTACCTTCTGAATAGAGTCAAGAATATACCTCCCCGACCATATAGTACCTGGCTAGGTCAAACAGTACGCAATAATCCTTTTTTCCATATCCAAAGGGGCATACAACCAAAAGGCTTGCTTGCTTCCCCCACATAGCTCCGAGACAGTAAACCGCCGAAGTGAAGGGTAGGCAAGCATTTTACTTATTTTATTTTCTCCTTTCTTCTTTTGTTTTGGAAAAGTAACCAATGAAAAATGGAAGAAAGAAGATGGAAAATAATGCATGCAATGCTAATACTAACAATAAATTTAAGACAAGAACAATTGAAATATTTTTCAAGTTTAGCTCGCTTTCTTAAAGATCACCAGTGGAGTCGCCACTGTGAGGAACCCTCTCAAAAAAAATTGATGCCCTTGTACTTTTTTTATTTACCCTTTTTGAAAACACGCTATCGGTTTTAGGATAAAAGAAAAAGTGGGGTTTTATGTTTTGAAAAAAGAGCCCTCAAACGTGTCCGTGTTAAAGGACGCACAATTGGAGTCGCCACTTGGTTTTTAATGGAAAACCAAGAAAACAAAACTTTCAAGGAACTAATCCATCCTTACCAGAGATAATAGTTCAGGAGCTAGGATACGAAAGGGAAAGGTGTTAGGCACCCCTCTCGCCCGATTCAAAAACCGGCGTCTACTTAACCGTTTCTTTAGGTATTGTCTTACATTTATCAAAAGCAACATATACAGAAAGGGGGGGTTGAAGAAAGAACATTCAAAAGTAAGCAAGAAAGTAAGACTTAACCTAAAACTAAAGTTTTCTATGCATTTTTACACTAATGGCATGTCAAATGGGGAATGGCAACACATCAGTGCAATTTATGCATATAAAAACATACTGTTTAAACACAAAAATTGCTGAAAAAGGTACTGGAAAGCCATTGGGATTCAACAGAGGTGGCGCATACCACCTCATACCCTAGAACGCACCATCTGGATATGGCGTGCGTCACTTTTGGGCTCTCTGGAAGTGACTCCCGTCACTATGGAAGAGTGAGTTCGACACTGAGAGGCCCAAAAGAGGCTAATGTTTTGAGAAAATGGTGTGCTTTTGTGTGCAATTGTGTTTTTATACAAGAAAGAAAAACAAAAGGATAGCAATTCATGTAGGGTTTTCAACAAATAGTCTAAATCCTACAGTTCATGCATTTTCTATATACT
>JAUTBS010453992.1:0-15089 GCA_032361285.1 Aequorea victoria | reverse complement strand
ATAAAATAAAGGGTTAACTAACTAAAAATGTGAGTAATTAAAGTAAATAAATATTTTGAATTAAATTATTAGTGCAATTTGACTAAAGAAAGTTCGGAATTTAAATATAGAATTTAGTGTTATTAAATTAGCAATTTAATTTAGGAGGGCAAATAAAACGAAAAATTTCTCTTCTCTAACGTTTAGAATCTGTTTTGGATAGTAGGGAATTTTGGTTAAATTGAGTAGGATATGGCTTGGTTGAGAAGATGAGAGAGTTAGTTCCTAAAATCTTGATATCGTCCGATTAAGTCGATTCTCTCTCCGTCTTTTTCTCATTCTTTCAGCTCTATTTCCCTTCTGCTACATCTGCTCCCTCCCTCTCCCCAGACGTCACCATCTCACAACTCTCCCTCAACCTCTGTTCTTCTCTCCCTCACCCGAACCAGCCATTCAACCCACCACCAAACACTGTCGCCGTTGCCACCGCCGATCATCACTGTCAAGACATCCGTCGTCATCTCCCTCCGGTGAGTTATTCTTTCCCTCCTCTGTATTCAATTATATATATATATATATCAGTTCAAAAATTTATATCAAAATATATATATACATTTATATACATAACAGTTTATATCGATGCAATGTTTATATATATATATCGGATGATGAATATAACAAGTTACATATATACATATATAAAACAACTGTCGTATATATACATATACATATATAAGATTACATATATTTATATATGTATCATAAAAATTGGATCTTGATTGATATATGAAATTTTGAATGTATATACCTATAAGAAACTTGTTAAATAAATTTTATAACACCTTAAACACAACCTGTGATGAAAGAATTGGAAAAACGAATCAAAGATCTCAACTGTCGAAGCTCTGGTTCACCCCTGCGGTGGGTTTCCGCCCGGACGAAACGCCCCCAGCGTCCAGACGGACGAGGCCAGTAGCATCTTCCCTGTCTCTGTGGTTTTGCGTCCAGACGGGCCACCCCCGGCATCCGAACGTAACCGAACAGAGGCTGGCTTTTGGCTATTTTTTTTGGCTCTTTTTACTTAGGACTTGTTTGGTTGAACCCTAATGTTAAACTAAGTTGTTAATTAATGATGTAAACACTAGAATCATATTTTTAATAAAGTTTAATTATTAAAAATATTATCGGATAATAGATTAATTATAAATTGTAATTAATTTATAATTTAACCTAATAAATTGAAAAACATTATAAATTAATTTTAAAAGGATTAAAGGTGTCGTTTGGGGTAACAGTTTAAATAATACATTTAAATTAAATAATAAATTAGTTAAATCACAAATAAAGAATAAAAATTCTAACTAACGGGTAAGGGATCGTTTAGATAATTAGACCGATTATCTATACTTGTTGTTTATGTGTTGTACATTTTATCATTCAAGTTGACGTAGTGTCATCATCTTATTTCATTTTATTTAATCCTACGAATATCAGGTGAGTGACTGTACGCAACGTATTTTAAATTAAAAATTTCCCATTTCCCCAAATGTTTTAAATCAAAAATTGTATGTATGCTCGAAATTCTTTTTAACTACAATGTATTACCTGTATTAGCTTTCAGTTCAAAAATCATAGAATAAATTATTTGAATGCAACAAATTATATTTTTATTCATCTATTGGTGCGATATTGATGTCATATTGGGACCATATGAAAGTCCAAGGAAAAGCCTTCTACGGAGGTGACTCTGGCCGCTAGAGAAAAGACCGGTTTAATTTCGTGGTGACTATAGTCGCTCAACGGTTCAAGGGACAGTCCGGGGTTTTCGGTGACCTGAATTGGAATCGTTAGTGGGAAAAGACTCAGGCGCCATCCTGTAGTGACCCATGTTCGATGTTGGATCCAATAGGCCGAGGCAGCCTTGAGATATATATATGTTGACATTTGGTTATTATTATTGTTGCCCAGTATGTTGTTCCTTTGGGTTGGTTTCCCTATTTCATTTCATGATCATATCGTACACCATTATTATTATATTTGTTGGACATTTTTATGTCGTTGGCATATGTTATATGCGATGATTTCATTTATTGGACTGTGTTGTCCTGTTTGAGATTTTATGAGTGACTCGTCGTGTTAACGAGATCACAACAAAAAGAAAAAATTTAATGTTTTAAAATGTTGGTTGTTGGATGTGTTGATCATCCCGTTTATCTATACTGTTATCACTACAATGATATGTTTCTTTTATCAGTTATTTTATCCCCAGTTTTAGAACTGTAGTTTATTATGCGTACTTCATTCACCAGTACTGTGATGGTGTTTTCACCCATATTATGCGTACTTCATTCACCAGTATGACCTCTAGGATGCATTTCATTTATATTTTATGCTTCCGCACTTAGAATACTCATCACAGTTGATTATTTATTTATGGATTGTTGGATGGTTTCATCATCCGGATGTTGGGCTGTTTTGCCCTAGTTTTGGATATGGTTTTGATTGGGCGGTTTAGTCCCAATGTTAATTAATGAATTTCATAATTTAATTCGGTAAGATGGATTTTTAATTAGCATATAGTTAACTAATTAATTGGTTAGGCTTTCTTGATTCGGTGGGTTAAGGCCTATGATCCATGGCCAGTCTCGGCTCCTAAATTGGGGTGTGACACCCAGGACCGTAGGTAATCCCAAAAAATAAGGGATTCTCTCCAAAGATTTCATATCTCTGTAGTACTATAAATAAATATACATAAGGAGGAAGAAAGGTATGACATTTTTTATAATTTCTACACAGTGCTAGTATATTAAACACTGCACTTCTCCCTATTATCAAGTCTCTGACCTAAGTATCGGAGAATCTTAGGCCGGTACCCCAACGGTGTCTAGATTCTAACATTTTACAGGGCCATCCACCAGAGGTAGACGAACCACATGACTTCCTCAATCGGAATCAAACTACGTCCGCCGAACCGTTCAGATTCAGGTACCAACACAAACTATTGTATTAGTTGTATCATTATTAGTTAAAATTGCATAAAGTATGAAATAATAGTTGAAGAACTATTTTTGGTTGTTGAATAATGAAGAAAGATAAACTAGAGTATGGATAAATAATTCTATGAATACCGGACTATTAATCCCCCACAAAAGAAATTAATAGCCCACAGTGAATCAAATATGGGATTAACAATTCGAAGAGATAAATTATATAAATGTGAGTCATACATATTTTTTTAGTCCAGTCCAATGCCTTAATCTGCCAAAATAAACGTGGCTTAAGATTATAAAAAGGGTCATGCTAACGAGACATCCTCACCTCAAAATGGCTCGCTCGGCTTAAAGGGTCTCTAAAAAAAAAAGTCTCTATAAAGTGACTTGTCCACCATAAATGCTCTTTCAAAAAAATCTCATCAAAATGGCTTGCCCGCCATAAAGGTTCTTTTAAAAAAATTCTACAAAATGACGCCTTAAAGTTTTTTTTCAAAAAATTTCTCTTCAAAGTGACACACTCGCCTTAAAGGCTCTTTCAAAAAAATAAAAAATATCAAAATAGATTCTCAACCTAAAAAGTTTCCAAAGATCGCTTTAACAAAGAAAAGTTCATCTCAAGCCCACCGACACTAAAGGTGTTATCTCATAATTTCTTCGCCGGCATTAAAAATCATATCTCAAAAAGTTATTTAGCGGCATTAAAGGCATAATCTCAAAATGTTGTCTACCAACATTAAAGGTACAATCTCAAAAGTTTCTCGCCTGCATTAAATGTATAATCTTTAAAAGTTGTTCGCTTAGAATAAAGATATAACCTTCAAAAGGTTTCTAGCCCGCATCAAAGACGTTATCTGAGAAGTTGCTAACCCGCATCAAAGGCCTTATCTCATAAGTTGTTTTCCAGAACTAATGGCGTTATATCATAAGTTGCTTGCCAACATTGCACGCATTATCTCAGAAGTTGTTTGCCAGCATTACATGCATTATCTCAAAAGTTGCTAGCCTACATCAAAGACATTATCTCTGAAGTTGCTTACCAGCATCAAATGCATTATCTCAAAATTTTCTTGACACGCGTTATTTTGGATGTTGCTTGCCCGCATCAAACGCATTACCTCGAAAGTTGCTAGTCCGCATCAAAGGCATTATTTGATAAGTTATTCGTTAGCATCAAAAGTGTTATCTTAGAAGTTGCTTATCATCATTAAAACGTTATCCCGGAAGTTGCTTGTCAGCAGTATCGGCGCTATCTCAGAATTTTCTTGCTAGCATTAAAGCTCTTACCTCAAAATTTGCTCGTCTGCGACAATCTTGTTAAAAGTGACTCAACTGCGTTAAAAGTTTTTATCTTAAATTCGGCACACCTATCTCAAAACTTATTTTTTTTAAATGGCATACTTTAAAGTATTTTTTGAAAAGAAAAAACGAAACATTTTTCATTGAGTTTCCTATGAACTATGTTGATCTAATCTTTTGCAAAGAAATACGTAGGTAACTCAAAAGATACTAAGTGCGATCGAAATCTTTTTCTTGATTTTCATTGATATTTTATTTTTGAGCCTGTGCATTATGGCTTGTCAAAAAATGCTTTACTTTTTGCTTTGACATTCAATCCTATATAGATGTTGTTATATGACCTCTGTCAAGTATGGGTATCAGTAGATACCCCATTTTGAACGGGTATAATGCACTGACTCGTTAGTTAACACTGCCCAATGTTTAAAATATTCTCGAGGATAAGAATAGCTTCCGATTAGATTGAATTGATACGAGAGTTGCACAAAGTTATAGTTTTCTTTAAACATTTCTCTATTTCGATTGGTTTTCGACAAACCTTCTTCAAAATATCATTTTTCGACAAACCTTTTTTGTTTTGAAAGCCTGGACAAAACCTTTTCATTCCTGAGGCACCCCACCATTTCGGATCAAATGGTTTTTAACTAACCTTTTTTAAATATATTTTTATCAGTTATCGACCCTTATTTTCAATCAAACGTACCTCTAAACATGTTGTTTGAACGTTTTATTAGTCATTTTAAAGCTTGAATAAATCTTTTTTGCCTTTAAGAACTCCAAAAATACTCTAGAAAGTCAACACAAAAATCGACCTTACGGGCTATTCTTGCCTGGACGAACTTTAGAGATCTTACCTTTTTATTCTGGCCCAAAAATAACCCAGAAATTCATTTCCAAATACCTTTTTATCTTTTTTTTTTATATTTTCATTTGAAGACCTTACGACCGTGCTTTAGAATTGATGAAGGTCGTTTGATTAAGAATTAATTATCTATCAGCAAACATCGTGATTAAAACAAACAATGTAACTAAGCTAAAATGATTTCGCCCCACATAGAAAACCTTTCAGCACCGCGAGGCGGGGAGCGAGTACCTACAATTCCCGCTACCATTACCACTTTTTAAGCCACTCCACCACAAAACCACCTCTTCGTAGCAAATCAACCCCTCTCACCATCCCACCACCACCAAAATAGCACCCTCTGCCACCAATCTAAACCCAAGCATCACCCTTGTCAAGCCCTGCCCTCAGGAATTGGGAACAGGATATGAGAAAGATAAACAACAATTAGTTATTACATCATACCTTCAATTCCATCAAAATATAAGGAATCCGCTATCTATCCAACTCGTAATTCACATTCATAAGGCTCTCTACCTTCATTACATTAATAGATTACAACTCAGAATAAAACATTGAATTGGAGTATGTCTTCATTAATCTAAACCCACATGCCTAGGCTCGCAGTGAACTGGATCGTACACATCTTCATCTTGTACCTATCATAAAAATGTGTGTAGCGGTGAGCTATAAATCCATATGCTCACCAAAAACACTAACAACAGTTATTATAATTTGCATGTCAAACGACTCAAGAATTCTGTTTCATAATTCTGAAAACATTTACAGAATATTGACTTAGTAGTTTCCATATTCTCCATCTTTATTTCATCATTTCTCTTAGTGGAAAAGTATATATACATAAAGGTTCTTAAACAATTTCTTCAACTAGTTATGAGTGTCTTATTATCTTCCATCATTGTATAACAGTTATCTCCTCTATCATCTTTTAGTAGAGAATTGTTCATCATTTTAACATTCACCTCTTAGTAGAGAATCTTCACATACATTGCATCATTAGCTCTCAGTGAAGGATTTTCAATATCCTTACCATTTACTCACTTAGTAGTGAAAATATATCTGTTATTCATTCCATCCACTTAGTAGTGGTAACATCATAATTAGTCATTTATCTCTCATATCTTTTCATCAATCATTTCACTTAGTAGTAGAAAAAACTCAAAGACTTTTCTCATAGTTATGGGATTATTTTCTCTTCCTAACTAGGAGTTGTTGTAGCATTGTATCTTCAAATATCTCACCTACTCAGTGGATAGGGAAAATGATCATTCGCCGAACCACTTAACAATGCTCAATAGTAGAGGTGAGAATTCTTTGACCTACTCAGTGGATAGGGCCACGAGCATTCTCAGTCACATTGTGGTATATACCCTCACATTATCGGGTGTGCGATATATCCACAACATCACAACATGATATATACTCACACATTATCGAGTGTGCGATATATCCACAACATGGTACCATGCCATACAGTTATCTATGCTAAGAAAATAACCAAAGATATACTTTCTTATTCCATATAACCTTTTTGCCTTAATCTCAATTGATTCACTTACAATTCACACAACTCATAATTCCCCTTTTCTTAAAACATTCATAAGTTACATAGAGTAATCTTCTATAAGTATATCACATTTCTCATCAATTCTACATTAATAGCTTTTAACAATAAAATCTTAAGTTCCCATGCGTTTATAAATTGCCTCTTAAACGAGAGTTTTCAAACATCATTTATCAAGAGCCTCTTAGAAGAGGGTTTTCAAACACCATTCATCTCACTTAGAAGTGAATTTCCAAGTCTTAACATTTTTACATAATTTTCATAAACTAAACCATTTTAGTAGTTATATCAACTTAGTGTTCAAAGGTTTAATTATTTTTTGTAATTCCCAATATATATAAATTTCTTCCATATCATTACTTTTGAAAGTATCCACCATGTTATCATATCAAAACGTACATGTTTTAGAAGTCATTCCAAAAGCTTTCATACTAGCATAGGTTGGGATCGTTCCTCATGTTCGACGTTCGATTCCTTGATTTTGACGCCTCCTAGGCACAATCACATGACTCAAACTTTACGATTCAAACTTCATGAGATGTGAAGGGGCCCGATTCAGAATTGTTTGGGCCCCAACCCAAATTCAGGTCCATAGAATATTGGTCAGGTTACACAAAAAGGCACGACTCTGCTAGTACCTCGGCACCATAGAACATGGGTCGAGCCAACAATGAGAGGCCACACCAATGAGCCGAATATGCGAAGATCACGGCAGGCTCGACATTCGAAGATAAGTCCGGTCTAAAAAGATATGACATTTAATGCGCCCAAGCCCTCCTTGACATGCCATCATGAAGTCTATGGAATCAGGATAGGGGTAAGGGATGCAGGTGTGACATAACCAAAAATGGGGATTTTGACGAGAACACCCAGTCGAACAGTCATTGTGCTCTATTTTTCAAGCCATCTAGACCATACGAGATAAAGATTCAGGCTTGATGATAGTTTCATTCGATCCATACACCCCTACAGAACCACTCCCGTACATTTGCCATCGTCTATCGGAATTTCACCAGATTAGACTAGCTATCATCCATGGCATCCCCTTCTAAGTCAAACTCGGGAGGAGATAATGATAGGTCAGACAGAGAGCAAAGCCTCGTAGACAAAAACTTTACCAAAAATTGATAAAATACCAAGGCAAAAGACCTATATACCAGACCCCCAAACGACTCGAAGAGGCCCTCAATCAAGAGGTCACCTTCAACGCAATGCAGGAAGAGATCGCCGAGTAAAGAGCAACCCTTAAGGCCAAAAGATGGAATTAAAGTCCAAGAAAAGGGGAAGCCACTAGTAAGTACGACCATAGTCCAAGCAGGGTAAGGCCATCACCCCAGTAAGAAGAAACCCCACTCCACTACTCGATCGAGTTCAGTAGGTGGGAAAAGATGTCTTAAAACTCGCCCAAGCTCAAGAATCGAGTAGTGGGGAAAGTAGTTACCTCCCTCTCGCTGAGAGCACTGGCTAGTGGGATACGGAGAAAGGAAGCCATACATGCTTATCTCAGCATAGTCCAGACCTAAGAGCAATCATCTCAAGAAGGAAAGAAAAAGAGGCAGCGCAAAGCTACCCCTCAAAAAAACTTAGTTGCTGAGCTCCAAGGTCGAGCCATCAGTATCAGAGACTGAGCAGCCCAGCTCCCCGATCGAGCTCCTCCTAAGTTAAATTTATTTCTACCCTATTCTCTGCCAGGATTGAGTCTTTAGTTCTACCAAAGGGTTTCTCCCTCTCCAAGTTCACTTCTTATGATGTGAAGATGGATCCCAACACCTACATCAGTCATTTCAAATAGATGATGACCCTGTGGAGCGATAATGACTATCTTATGTGCAAGGCTTTCCCTTCAAGTCTAGGTGAGACTAGATTGAGGTGATTTAACAAACTGCTGACTGCCTCCATTTATAGTTGAGGGGAGTTGGCTGCAGCATTCGAAGCCCGATTCATAACATGCACCAATATTCCTAAGGATATTGGCACTCATAGCTCTCAGAAGATGAAATGAGGAAAGCTTATGTGCATACACATGGAGGTATTAGGAAATATACAATGAAATCGAGCATTGCAGTAAGGAGATGACTGTGGCCACGTTTAGGCTTGGGCTCTCCCAGGAAATAAGCTCAGGGGTGCCCTGATGATAGAGCCACCCAAGAAGATCAGATATCTAATAAGGAGGGTGGAACGAAATGTTTGGAAAGAGGAGAACACTGGCATAGTCAACGTGGATGGGGCTGGCTCGGGCCCAAAAAGGTCAAACACAAGTGTGGCAGAGAGCCCTACGAAAGAATCTTGGAAGAATATTGGCTGAGCGGATCATTTTGGCCTTTCCACGACCGATGGTGCCTTCAACAACTTACGAATCACTGTGAACACTATTTTCAAAGAGCCAATCCATCGGATCCTCCCCCGTATCAAGAAAGATTCTTACTGCATATGGCCTTCGAAGATGTCGGAGGCTACCATTCAACCGACAATAAGGTATGGGATCCGGTGGATATGATCTTACCATATGGAGAGAGGACATAAGATGGAGGATTATCACTCCTTGAAACGACACTTGGAAGACCTTGTGCATCATGGACACCTAAAGGAGTTCATCGATGGCCAAGGACACAATAGGAATAAGGCGCCGAACATAGTAGAAAGCCACCCCCCAATTGTCTAGGATAAAGGAGAGATTATTGTTATCCACGGTCTGATGCACCATAGCCATAAAAATGGCCTCAGAGGCCAAATATAGAAAGCCCAACATCAGTAGGATATAATGCAGGTACAACTAACCAAGAGGCTAGGGCCAAAATAAAAGAAGACCGAGATTTCCTTCATAGAGAAAGATTCAGAGCAGGTCCAACACCCGCACAATGACGCTATGGTCATCACCCTGAACATCGCAAGGTTCAATGTCAAGAGAATCCTGGTAGACCAGGGCAGTTCAGACGAGATCATGTACTATAATTTCTTCTACAAGCTAAGCCTCGTGGAAAAAGATTTGACTCCGTCACTCACCCCTCTGGTGGTGTTCAACTCTGAGCCAGTCTGGCCTCTCAAGATAGTGATGATCCCTGCACGGCCAGGCACAATTACCACCAAAATTGACTTTTTGGTAGTTGATGTCCCCTTAAACTATAATGACATGATTGGCAGGTCTTGGTTGCACGATGAAGGCTATACCATCGACCTACCACCAATTAATGAAATTCCTTACTAATGAAGGTGTGGAGGTAATATACAACGATTAGGTCACCGAGGCAGGAATGCTTCGTGGCCTCGCTAAAGAGTAAGCGGACGATGGGGAAAGTTCAGCTTGTAGAGATCTCAAATCAACCATTTCTAGAGGATGTCAGCACAAAGACAACAAAGAAAGTAGTGGAAGACCTCCTAATAATCTCCATTGATGAAGCCGACCCAAAGAAGTTTTTCTTGCTCGATTCTACCATGGAGAAGGAGGAAAGAGCCAAAATGATCACCTTCTTGAAGGCGAACATTGAAGTCTTTGCATGGACTTCTTATGATATGCCTGGGGTTGACCACATCTTCATTTGCCACAAACTCAATGTAATCCCAGTTCACAGTCCGATAAAGCAAAGAAGTCGTAGGTCGGCACCTCAGCACATCAAAGATGTGGCTAAAAAAGTCACCAATCTGCTCGAAGTCGAGGCAATAAGAGAGGTCAAGTACCCCAACTAGTTGTCGAACACAGTGGTGGTAAAAAAGAAGACTGCGAAGTGGAGAGTATGCGTGGACTTTACAAGCCCGAACAAGGCTTGTCTAAAATATAGTTTCCCATTGCTAAAGATAGACTAGTTGGTAGACTCAACGGTCGGACATGAGTGGATGAGATTTCTTAACACCTATCGAGGTTATCATCAGATAGCAATGTTCGGTCCAGACCAATAGGAGACTGCATTCATCACCCCCAGGGGGGACCTACTAGTACAAGGTCATACCCGTTGGTTTAAAAAATAAAGGAGCAACCTATCAAAGTATGGTGACCAAGATATTCAGAAGCATGCTGAGCCGAACCATGGAAGCTTACTTCGATGACATGGTGGTTAAAATTAGGCAAAACAAAGGCCATCTAGCTAACCTCCAAGAGATGTTTGGCATCCTCATACATCACAATCTTTAGCTCAACGATTCCAAGTCGCATTCGGTGTTAGTTTGGGTATGTTTCTTGGCTTTTTCGTCACACATAAAGGCATCGAGGCAAACCCAGACCAGATTAAAGCAATTCAAGTCATGCAGAGGCTGAGCTCGATTGGAGATGTCCAAAAGATAATAGGAATGGTTGCGGCCTTAAATAGATTCAGTAGCCGATCTTTAGATAAATGTCAATCATTCTTCCAAGCCTTGAGGAAGAACCCTAAATTCCAATGGACGAAAGAGGCAGACCAAGCTCTGGAGGAAATCAAGAAGTATTTGATCGAACTTCCACTCCTCTTCACTCCCGGAGCCAAAGAGGTCCTTTACCTCTATCTTATCATATCACAATACGCAATGAGCAGAGTGCTAGTCCAAGATGAGGATCGCCAACACCAGCCCATCTACTACATAGGCAAGACCTTCTTTGATGCCAAAATAAGGTATCTTCCATTGGAGAAGCTAGCATATGCCGTGGTAGTGGCTTTGAGGAAGCTGATGTACTACTTTCAGGCCCACCCCATCACTGTAATAATAGAGTACCCGTTGAAAGTTTTGTTAGAAAAAGCTGACCTCACGGCCATGATATCTAGATGGGCTGTAGAACTCGAAGATCACAACATCACCTATAAGCCTAGAAATTCCATCAAGGCTCAAGTACTGACGGACTTCATCGCCAAATTTCCTCTGATACCAATATTACCTAACTCGACAATAAAGGATCTGACCACCAAGCTAGTTAGGGTAAAACTCCTGGAGGCATGAAAGAAGCCACCAACAGGAGCCTGGAAGCTTTAGGTACATGGCACATCAAATAATAGGGAGAAGGAGCCGAATTAGCCCTCACCTCCCCTGAGAGTGTAGTGCAGGAACATTCACTAAAGCTCGTCTTTTATGTCTCTAACAATGAAGTTGAGTATGAGACCCTATTGCCCAGCTTATGAGCCGTAAAGAAACTTCAAGTGGCCGAGCTCATGGAGTACAGCGATTCTCAGTTGGTGGTCAACCAACTGACTGGGGTCTATGAAGTTAGGGATGATAGGATGGCTAAGTAATTAGAAAGGGAAAATGAAGAGGTTTTTGAAGCCTTCAACATAGAGCAAATATACTGAGAGCTGAATAGCCATGCTAACGCTCTAGCTTCCCTTGCTTCGGCCTTAGAGTTTGACAATCTAAGGACAATCACGATTGACTTTTTGTTGAGCTCCAGTATTGATCTAGAATAGAATTGAGAATAGATCCTTCTTGTTGACTTATTACCAAGATGGATGTACGCTATCGTATCCTTTCTCGAAATTGATCAACTTTAGACCGACAAGAGGGAGGCACATAAAATACGACTCAAGACAGCTCAGTTTTGGCTTTCCCCTACGGATAAACTGTATCGAAGGTCATTCACTGGACCTCCTATGTGTGCACCCAAGCATGGCAGAAGACTTGTTGTTCAGAATTCACGAATGAATTTATGGCAACCCCATAAAGGATAGGTCCCTACCGTATAGGGCAGTAGCGCATGGTTATTGCTGGCCCTATATGCAAAAGGACGCCTAGCAGTATGTTAAAAAATGCAAAAAAGTTCCAAAAGTTTGCCTATCTCATCCACTAACTGGCCAGCGAGCTCTCACCCCTCACAAGTCCATGGCCCTTCACTTAGTGGGGTCTTGACATCATGGGATCCCTCCTGAAGGACGTTAACAATAGAAAATTCATCATAATGGCTACTAACTACTTCACAAAGTGGGTGGAAGTCGAGCCCCTGGCCAATATCAGAGAAGCCGACGTGAAGAGTTTCGTATAGAAAAATATTATCACAAGGTTCGGCATCCCAAGTGCTCTTATCTTGAATAATAAAACCCAATTCAATGAAAGAATCTTCTGAGCATTTGTAACCGAGCTAGGCATACAGTTCTACAGCTCTACCCTGGCTTATCCCCAGTGTAACAGCCAAATAGAGGCGTCCAATGAGACAATATTAGACAAAATAAAGAAAAGGCTAAAGAGAGCTAAAGGGAAATGGGTTGAAGAACACTTCAACATCCTTTGGGCCTACTGAACTACTCTTCATTGGTCCACGGGAGAAACACTCTACTCAATGGCCTATGGGACCAAAGCACTAATTCCCTTGGGGGTTAGTCTAGCTACCATGAGGACTGATCTGTTCACCCCAGAGAGCAATGATGAAATTTTAGCCCGAGACTTGGATTTGTCCAAAGAACGAAGGAAGATCGCCTTTATCAGAATTCAAACCTACCAATAAGAAATGGCAAAGAAGTACAACAAGAAAGTGAAACCTTGAGACTTCGGTCCCGATAATCTTGTACTCCAAAAAGTGAAGGGAAACACAAAGGTGGCCATAGAGTGAAATCTCAGAGTTAATTGGGAAGGACTTTACAAATTTCAATCCATTGCAGGCGCAAAAGCTTATAGCTAGGAAGACGACAGTGGAAAAGTCGTCCCTAAGTCATGAAACAGGGCCAATTTGTTCTTCTTCTATCATTGATCCTTTGTAAACATCCAAGGGACTTATAGAAATGAAATTATATTCTTTTAAAGATATTCCTGTACAAATACTCTCAAAAGGAATTTGAATAATTCCAAATGGGTTCGAGCAACCCCGACAGCTGGACTAGGACAGTTCAGGCCATTCAGGAATTCGAACGATTCCCAATGGGTTCGAGCAATCCTGACAGCCAAACTAGAATAGCTTAGGCCATTCAGGAATTTGAATAATTCCTAAGGGTTCGAATAACCCCCACAATAGCTAAACTAGAACAGTTCAGGTCATTCAATAATTCGAATAATTCCTAAGGATTTGAACATCCCCCATAACAGCCAAACTAGAATAGTTCAGGCCATTCAGGAATTTGAATAATTCATAGGGGTTCCAACGACCCCCACAACAACTGAACTAGAAGAGTTTGGGTCACCCAAGAAATTTGAATAATTCTCTAGGGTTTGAATAACCTCGCACCGAGCTGTATTTGGTTGGTAAGAAGTGCAACACTTGTAAGTTTTTAAGAAGATAAAGTTTACTCGCCGAGCTAGGCTCAGAATGAGGAGCTCGATCACGCATTGAGCAGTGTTTGATTGGTAAGAAGTGCCAACACTTGTAAATTTTCAAGAAATAGAAGTTTGCTCGATGAGCTAGGTTCAGAAGGATGAGCTTGGTCACACACCGAGCTGTGTATGGTTGGTAAGAAGTGCCAAAACATGCAAATTTTTAAGAATTTGTAGTTTTATCATCGACTTAAACTCATAACGATGGGCTAAACAAAAGTAAAGTAGACGGTTAAAAAACATAACCGAGTTGAGGATACTTGGTTAATTAAGGGAAAATCGATTTTCATTCACTAAAAAGGCCTGAAGGCCCACAAAAAAGAGGTCGGCCTTTACAATATAAATAAGTCAATTTCTATACCCAAAAAAATATGTATATCAAACATCAAACACCTCGGTGGTAATACCCCCCTTGACAAGAATCACTTCATCAATAGGGGTGGCACCAGCACTAAGGGATCTACTAGAGCCTGGTGAGCAGCAGCTGGTGACATTGGCTCATTGGGGAAGGGGTCAACAAGGACATGGTTCCATAGAGGAAAGTCTAGGGACACATCCAATTTTTCCAAAGCCTGATTGTATCTAGCGTGCAGCAGCCCGACCTTGATGTTGGCAATCTCCTTAACGTAGAACTCTCAGGCTTCATCCCTGCGGACATACCACAGTTGGTCATCCTTCTCATTTCGGGTGGCTTCCAGGTCAGCCTAGGCCTTCCTCAACATCTCCAACTCTGCCTCCACCTCTATCAGTCTCATGTTGGCCTTAGAGAGTCCAGCCTTGGCATCAGATGCTTCAATCTCTAGTTATTGGTTACGAACAACCTGTGAAGAACCCGCCCTCTTTTTTTCTCTTCCTCATCCGTTCCTCACATAAGAAAATGAAAATGTGTATGTGGAACAAACCACGAGAAAAAAAGGAAATAGGGGTTTTCTCCCAAAATACGTCTATGTTAAAGGATGCACAATTTGGATTTGCCACTTGGTTTTCAGATAAACCAAGAAACTAAAAATTTTCAAGGGAACTAATCCGTCCTTACCAGAGAAAATGGCTCGGGAGCTAAGGTACGAAACGGGAAGGTGTTAGGCACCTCTCTCGCCCGATCCGATGACCGGCCTTTACTTAATCGTTCCATTTTGTTCTTGTCTTAAATTTATCAAAAGTAACATATATAGAAAGGGGATTAAAGAGAGAACATGCAAAA
>JAUTBS010453881.1:0-15089 GCA_032361285.1 Aequorea victoria | reverse complement strand
TGGGTCGACTCACGTGTAGAGTGAGTCGACTCATGAGACCACCCTACCTTTGGGTCGACTCATGGACCATTTGAGTCGACCCATGCACCTTTTTCTTGACCTTTGGGTCGACTCACCCAGTTTTGGGTCAACTCATGACCTGCCTAGGTCGACTGATATGGAGCCACCTCGACTCACCTTGCCTTTGGGTCGACTCAATGCCTATGTCGTGGCGAATGAACCTTTTGAGTCGACTCACAGTGTTTCTGTATGCCACATGGTTGACTCATGCCTCTCCTGCCTCGACCTTTTTGTGACCTGAGAGCCTTGGGTCGACTCACAGACCTTATGAGTGGTCCCATTACAACCTTTGACCGAGACATGCCACCTTGGGTCAACTCACAGCCCTGTTGTATCGACTCATGGCCATTGTGAAGGCTTGGGTCGACTCACAGACCCAGTGAGTCGACTCATAGTCACCATGCCTTAAAGATAATTTAAATTAATTAACGATTAATTTAATACCAGAACCAAACATTAAAACTTATAAATGGGAAAGGGTCCGTTTGGTAGCTATAAATAGTTTATTAGCTTTATTTATAGATTATGATGTATTGTATCACATAATTAGGGTGACGAGAATTCTTACCATTTCTTCCTATTTCATTTTGAGCTTGCATTGGATATCAGGTGAGTGATTTACATGTTATATGCTTTCAATAAAATTTCTGTATTCCCCAATTTATGTTGAAAAATGAAATGCATATGTTTTAAAATGTTTTTAAATGAGATTGTATGATATCCCAGTGTAGAAAAATCACAGAGAAAATGTTTTAAGGTATGAAACAGCTTCTTTACAAATGTTACAAGTTGTGATTCTTATATATAAGATACAGACTAATGTCTGATGATGTGATATATTGACGACTCATAACGAGACCAAATGAAAAATATATAAGATATAGACTAATTTCTGGTGATATGATATCTTTGTGACTCATAACGAGACCAAATGAGAAATATATAAGATACAGACTACTGTCTGATGATGTGATATCTTAGTGACTCATAACGAGACCAAATGGGAAATATATAAGATTCAGACTAGTGTCTAATGATGTGATATCTTAGTGACTCATAACGAGACCAAATGAGACATATATAAGATATAGACTAATGTCTGATGATGTGATATCTTGGTGACTCATAACGAGACCAAATGAGAAATATATAAGATATAGACTGACGTCTGAGGATGTGATATCTTGGTGACTCGTATTAATAAACGAGACCAAATGAAATATAATATATATGATACAGACTTATATTTAATGATATAATATCTTTGTGACTCGTATTGATAACGGGACCAAATGAAGAATGTATATATTTTCAAAAATGAAACAATGGGTTGAATGATCGCCCTTTTGAAATAAAATGATGGGTTGTGTGATCACCTTTTTTTAGTATACAGTATATATCATGCCATGATTATGTTGATGCACAAAACTATTTGCATCCCTAATTTTGAACTGTATATTATTATGCATGTTTTCATTCACCAGCTTTAGCTGACGTTGTAAAATATAACATTTCAGAAAATCAAGGAAGAAGCTAGATAATGGACTTGACAGCTTCAAGTGATCCAGGAATAAGACATCTAGGACATGCATTTTTTTCTCCCGTATTGAATAAAGATTTACTAACATCAATTGTTGGAATAAAGAATATTGTTGACACATTATGGGCTGTTTGTCCCATTTTGATTATATTAGATTTTAGTTGATGAAATCCTTGACATTGAGAATCTATTAGCATATTGTTAGCTAATTAAATAATTCAGACTTACTTGGTTCATTGGGCCAAGGCCCATGACCTATGGCCGGTCAATTTTTCCAAATTGGGGTGTGACAGAGGATCTGATGAGGAGCCGACAGGCTCACCAGATGAGGATCCTGCTGGAGTGTCCGTTTCGCCAGGAGTGGTTCTTAGGCGAGTGGGTAATCCGGCAGATGCTGAGGGTGGACCATTTCTGGGTCCCTCATCTTCCTCCACTTAGCATGAGGTCGATGCACACCATGTCACCCGAGGACGTCGCCGAGGCATTGTACGACTTGCGGCTTGGGATTTCCTATCCGAGGGGGAGTACACTACCTTTGCGTGAGGCCATCTAATGCGTCCAATGGATATCCAGCTTGTAGAGGTGCAGACCAGACAGGCTTGGACGTCTTAGGTTCGTTCAATGGTGGGTGGTCGTCATTTTGCTGCTGTTGCTGGTGGTGCCACGACTACTCGAGCTGCTCCTACTATTGACGTTCGAGTTTTTACATATATTGCCTTATTCAACCTCAGGCAATAAATATTTTTATGTTTCGGCATCCTTGTCCCATTCCTATTCCAACTCATATGGTGGAGGAGCTACGCCTTAGTAACGGGGATGACCAGGTACTTTTTTTTTTTCCTTATGTCATGTATTTTCTTCGCTCGGCCATGTATGTTACTCTGTCTAACACTCATCTTTTATCAACCTATTTCAGATTCCTCCAGCTTGCCGAGCTTATATCGGGGACTGCCTCACTACCATTACGGGTCTTATGATCTTGGTGAGGCAGTATGCCAGATGCTCACGGAGGCGTGCCTAGACCCTCTTCCTCCTCGAGATATCTTCCCTCACACTCGTCCGGTGAGTGTTTTCTCTGGTTATTCACTCGTATGCCTTTCTCTTTTTCACTGTATTTATTTCTGCATATGTACATATTCTGACCGTACTTATTCTTTCCTTATCTTTTTTACAGCCTCGCTTCGTCAGCCATCCTTCAATTCATGGGGCATCCCCATCTTCCCATTCTGCCATCCCATCTGCTGACTGTCCATCTATAGCTGCTTCCCATGGATCTGCCCTACAGACTAGGGTTCAAGAGCGTCGGGCTGATAGTGAGAAAGATTTTGACTCAGAAAATGCCACTACTTTCTCATCCTCCATCCTAGATCCTCCACCTCGCACTCGTCGTCGACGTGATTAGGACGTCCCATGTTTTTCATTTATATTGGATGTACCACCTGAGATACACTTTTTTTTTCTTGCATATACATTTTATTATTCTTGTGAGATAGGCCTTCGTGCCTGATTGGATTATTTTACCATTTTTCTTTTTTTAGTTCCTTTTCCTTTTCTTCTTCTGTATGAATATTTTTATTTATAAATATGGATGAATTGTGCTTTATTTACATGGTTACCTGGATTTATATATCTACAGGGGCTTACTATACACATGGATTATGTATGTGCAAGATTGATTTGTAGGAATTATGTACAGGATATGTACGAATATTTTTTTATAGGATTGATTTACACATGTACAGGATATGTACATGGATGGTTATGTACATGATTGATATTTACAGGGATTATGTACAGGAGATGTACGGGATTTTTTTTTACAGGATTGATTTACACATGTACAGGATTGGTTATTTACAAGAGTAAAAAATTATTTACAAAGTTTATTTATGTACAAGATTATTTACAAGGAATCTTATTTACAATGGATTATTTACAAGATTATTTACAAGGGTTTATTTACGTACAAAGATTATATATATGCATGGGGTATTACTTTTGTGCTGTGCTTGCTCTTTTCTGGGATTTCATTGTATTTTTTTTTATATCTGTACGAATACATATTTACAGATGTTAGGAGATAGTAAGGCATAGACCAAATCAGTTATGCTAACACCTATAGATTTTTAGTTCCAGTGGTGACAACACATATATGAAGCAAGGAAAGAGAATCAAACTATTTCTTTTAAAGCTCAAGTGGTGCGCGCCATAAGGGGAGGACCTAGCGTACGCCATGTTATGTGGCGCACGCTATGATGAGGTGGCCGGCACTAGGTTGAGGTGGCACACGCAAGGTTCAACCCAAGTTCAAGGCTAGGTTATAGTCCCCAAATGTTCTATAAAAGGATGTCCAGTCTTCTTTTAATAGTCCTCTCTGATTCTTCAACATGGCTTCTTCCACCCAAAACTCTCTATCTCTTGCTGGACCGATTAATTTACTAAGATCGAGCAAACTAATTCTGTGAATTTTGGTTTGAACGCTCTCTTCCATATAAGGTCCGTGAGGATGGATTGGAATTTCATGAAAGCATCCACTCAGCTGTGGGATCTGGTGGCTCATACTTTCAGACTCGGAGACGAAGAGCTCTGTCCGACCATCGAAAACTTTGAAGCTATTATGCATATTTTCCATCAAGAGGAGATTTTGATTCCTTCCTTGCTTGCGAGTCCAAAGAAACTCCTGAGGGATTTATGTGGATTGAGTGGTAGTAAAGCTTCTATTGTTTTGCTTGGTGGGGTTCTCGATATATCCTGCCTGGTGAGCCCCTTCTGCCTTGCAAGCTCTCTTTCTGATTTTACTTTGCAGTCTTGCTGTTGTTATGCCCTGTGTATCTATCTTGTGGCCCATTTTCTTATTTTCCTAGGAGATGATGATGCCATTACTACCTTAATACAGGTAGCCTCCCAAGTAAAGGAGGGGAAGAATTGTGTACCACTGATTCTGGCTGAGACACTGATTGGTTTGGATGTTGTGCAGTCCGCTGCTTCTTTTGCTTTTGCGGGCAGTCCCCTACTCCTCTAGGCATCTCTCAAAGCTCTCCTTTTTATATACTTCTCTCAATTTTTTTGGCTCAGGCTCTCATTTTTCTCATATTCTTTAATTTTTTCCACTCAACTCTCCTTTTATATATCTCTCAATTTTTTCGCTCAACTCTCATTTTTTAGTATTTTTCTCTCGAATCTGGTTGAGGGAGAAGGTTAATGTTTTTGAGTATCCACTGGCGGGAGTCTATACTCTGAGAGCATTTCTTCAAAGAGTGGTTTGCTGCCCTTGCATTACCATGGCTGAGTGGCAAGATTTCTTTTAGGCTCAGACGAGCGAAAACATTTGCTGGCATTATACCTGGTGGACTATTCCTGTGGCGACGACTTTGACCATGGAGCATTCTGACATCTTGCTTGTAGGCTTCAGTTTGACCACTTTCTATTTTCCTTCTCGCATTCTGCGTCAGCCGGGTCGTGCTCAATCGGGCCCTTCCACAGTGGCTCACATCTTCACTTCTTGTTATTATGCCCTGTTTCTAGAGCGTTATTGGCGGTTCTGGTCATCTTAGAGGATGATTGACTCGGAAGATCTCTGAGTGATTCATTTCTGATGTAATCCAAACAAGTGGGGGAAATATATAGTGGAAAGAAGACAACAATGTGAAAAAGGAAGGACTCGATCTAGTTGTTCCTACTGCACTTCCATTATTATATTATCTTTTTTCGCTTTTGTTTTTGTTTTTAGAAAAAGACTTAGGACTTGCACCTTTCCCTTTTTATGTATAAAATTTATTCATTTAAAGCTGAGTAATAAAAACTTCTCCCTTTCCTGATCTTTAATCTTTTCACTTCAATGGTTTGATGTTCATTTTTACCATATAATGAAAATTAATCAAAAGATTTTAAAAATATCTTCACATTGAAATCATAATCAGATAGAAGATTTTGAAAGATAAAGTATTTGTGTAAGTGTTTCCCCTTTTTATTTTTCTCTTTTTGTGTTTTTTTATGGGAGAGAGGTTTATTTATGTTCCGGTCTGGGTCGAACTTCAAATTGAAGTTGCCTACGTATTCTAAAAAAAAAAAGAATCAGGCTACAACATAGTTCCGGTCTGGTTCCACTCTGGGTTTTAACACACTCATTTTTTTAGGCCCTTATTTTGCCAAAGCAACCATTTCGGGTTTTCAACCTTGCGGACTACTCTTGCTTTTTTTTGGAATTTTGATTTCATTAGTTTTTAAACCCAGTGAGCCTCTCTTATTTTCATGTATATTTTTTTAAGGGTAATACTTTTTGAGCTGGTCCAAATTAGTTGGTCTATTGAAAGTATTTCCGTCCAGGTCCATAATAATAACGGCTCCTCCCGTCATAATGGCTTTAATTATATATGGCCCGGCCCAATTTTGTTTAAATTTTTCTCTTGGGTCAAATATAGGGGCTCGAATTTCTTTGAGTATGAGGTCCCCTTCATTAAGGTCCCTAGCTTTAGCCTTCTTTTTAAATGCCCGAACTACCATTTCCTGATAATCTTGAACGTGAAAGAGCACCCTTAGCCTCTTTTCTTCAAACAAAATTAAGTTCTCGAAATGATCCCTCTACCATTCGGCTTCTAGTATAGTGCACTCTTCTATTACTCGGAGAGAAAGAACCTCTAGCTCTACTGATAGAACAGCTTCCATCCCATATAATAGAGAGTAGGGGGTGACTCCTGTCGAGACTTAGATTGACGTTCTGTATCCCCAAAAGGCAAATGAAAACTTTTTTGGCCAATCTTTATTGGCTTCTATTATCCTTTGCAGGATTCTCTTGATATTTTTATTAGCCGCCTCGACTGCTCCATTTGTCTGCGGCCTGTACGGGGATGACTTGTGCGCATTGATTCTGTATTCTTCCATCAAATCTAGCACTTCTCCTTGGAAATGGAATCCATTGTCTGATATAATTCCATGGGGAACACCATATCGGCATATGATGTTATACTTGATAAACTTGGCCACATGAGAAGCTTTGAGGACTTAAAAAGAAACAGCGTCGACCCATTTTGTAAAATAGTTGATGGCTACCAAGATGAATTCGTGTACATTTGAAGCTTTCGGCTTGACCTTACCAATAATGTCTATTGCCCAGACTGAAAATGGCCAAGGAGAAGTCATACTGTATAATGCTAACGGTGGAAGATGTACTAGATTTGCATAGATTTGGCACTTGTGGCATCTTTTAACGAACCTAACACAATCCGTTTCCATTGTCAACCAAAAATAACCTTACTGCAATATCTTTTTGGCCAACATCATCCCGTTCATGTGAGGCCCACAGATTCCTATGTGCACTTCTTTTATGATTTCTCAACATTCTTCATCTGTTACACAAAGTTTGTTCATCACTAGATAAGCCTTTTTGTACAGCTTTCTGCCACAGATGTTGAACTGAGCTGTTAATCTTTTGATGGCTCTCTTATCCTTCTCGCTAGTGTTCTCTGGGTATTTTTCCTCCTCAATGAAGTTTCGAATGCCGTGGAACTATAGCAAACTACCTCCTTCTTCCTGCTCTAAGGATATAATTTCGTATGCTCCCACGTTCCTCTGTTCAATCACCAAAGGCCTCATTTTGGCTTTTGCGGGTATGTCAATCATTGAGGCAAGAGTGGCAAGGGCATCAATAAATTTATTCTGAAGCCTAGGTACGTGGATAGAAATAAATTCTCAAAATTGGGAACAAGTCGATCGAGCACTTAGTAGTATGGCATTAGTTTCTCCTCATTGACTTTTTATTTCCCACTGGCTTAGGAAACGACCAAGGTAGAGCTACCGATCACTTCTAACTTTCTCGTGCCTAATTCTAAGGCAGCTTCCATCCCGGTGATACACGCTTTATATTCGGATTGGTTGTTTGTAATCTCAAAGTTTAGCTTATAGGCCAATGGAACATGCGAGTCATCTGGAGTGACTAGAAGTATCCCAATTCAATAACCATATTAGTTTGAGGCACTGTCAAAATATAGCATCCATAGCTCATTTTCAACTGTCAACACATGTGTTCATCAGAAAACTGAAAATCTGAGTCTTTTTGTCCCTTAACTGACTGATCTGCTAAGAATTCCGCTACAGCTTGTCCTTTCACAGATTTTTTGGTCTTGTAATGCACTTCAAACTCGGCCAAAAATAATAACCATTGGGCCAATCTTCCTGTCAGTGCAGGCGAATAAGTACTTAAGTGGGTCCATTTTGGAAATCAACACTACAGGGTATGCGAGCATGTAGTGTCGTAGCTTCTTTGACGACCACACCAAAGCCCAACAAGTTTTCTCTAGTGGCGTGTATCGAGCTTCACAATCTGTAATTTTTTTTATTAAGTAATACATGGCCCTTTCTTTATCGTTGTTCCCTTCTTGCGCTAGCATGCAACCCATTGCAGACTCGTTCCCTGATAGGTATAAGATCAAAGGTTTGCCTGGTTCCGGAGGGGAAAGCACCGGAGATTTTTGTAAGTACTATTGGATAGACTCAAAGGCATTTTGGCAATGCTGATCCCATTGGAATTTGGTATTCTTTCTAAGAAAATAGAAAAGAGGTGCACAGGTTGTAGTCAGCTTCGAAATGAAATGACTGAATTGAATTTTTCCAAGGAATCCTCTAACTTATTTCTCCATCTTTGGGGGAGGCATCTCCAGAATTGCCTTAATTTCAGAAGGACCCACCTCCATCCCTCTTTCGGTGATGATGAATCTCAACATCTTCCCTGTTGTAACTCCAAAAATACACTTTTACGGGTTCAACCTCATTCGGTACTTCTGGATTCTCTCAAAGAATTTCTCTATGGCCGGGGTATATCCTTTACGGTCTTTAAATTTGACGATCATATCATTGACATATACTTCAACTTCCTTATGTAATATGTCATGGAGTAATGTCGTTGCAGCACGTTCATATGTGGCTCCTGCATTTTCCAAACCGAAAGGCATAACCCTATAATAATACGTCCCCCACAGCGTGGTTAACGTAGTTTTTTTTGTCTTCAGGTGCCATGAGAATCTGATTGTAACCTGAGAATCTTTCCATGAACGATAGCAGGACATGACCGGCAGTATTATCCATGAGGACGTCTGTGTGTTGCAGAGGGAAGTCTTCTTTGAGACTTGCATTGTTAAGATCTCAAAAGTCAACACAAACTCACACCCGGTCGTATTTCTTTAGCACAGGGACAATATTAGCAACCCATTGGGGGTGTTGTATCACCTAAAGAAAGCTGGCGTTCACTTGTTTGGTAACTTTCTCCTTGATTTTGAGGGCCCAATTAGGTTTTACACGTCTCAGCTTTGGTTTTACAGATTTGGTATCGGGGTAGAGGGGTATTTTGTGCTGGATAATTTCTGGGTCAATTTCAGGCATGTCTGTGTATGACCACGCAAAGACATGTTTAAATTCCTTTAATAATTCGATTAATGGCTCACGTTCTTCATTTGATAAAGCGGAACCGATCTGGACCATTTGTGGATCCTTTTCAATACCCAAATTTATTGAAAAAGTTTCTTCAATTAATGTTTGGCGCGCATCTCTTCTTCTTTTTTAATTATAACTTTTAGCTCTGGGGGAACAGCCCTATAAAAATCATCGAAATCATCAATCAAACATTCATAAGGAAGCACAACAGGGTAACCAGAAGAGTTCTCCACATTATTATTATCATCAACGGAGGTTATAGATTTTGACATGTATTTGAATGTAATAGAAGACCGAGACACCCCAACAGGTGGATTCTCGACAGACTCACTACTGGACTCTAAATCTGTAAACGTTGACGAGTCTAACTCAGACTCTGACTCACTATCTACATCATTCAAAACATTAAGTTTGTAGGTTATATTTTCTATTAAAATGCTACCCTCGCTTATTATTAATCTGGAATAGTCGACTGGCTCATCGCTGCCTAGCATAGTGATCTCTTTCGCGCCTTATTTCGCGTGTATTGGAGCTGCTCCCTTAAAGAGTGACCCGAGTGTGAATTCTTCTAGGTCCTCAACCTAGTCTTTCTCGCGCACTTTCTCTGCTGCGCCTTTGTCTTTTGCCTCATCCTCCTCGGCCTCGCTGTCTGTCAGCTGATGTTCAAAGAATATCTCCAGCCCAGGTGTCTTCTGCCATACCTTTCATCAATCTATGGTTCCAAAAATCCATAGAATAAAAAGTTCTCGCCTTCCTTCATATATTGCCCATTCAGAGGCTCATAGGTTGGTAATGGAACCTGGTATTCTGTATTAGTTCTTTTGGCCCATACCCTCCTATGTATTTTTACTCTCTCCTTAGCAAGGTCCTGTTCGCTGGGCTTCTATCCCAGACCAAAGGTATAGAAATTGCCCTTAACACATAGTGGTTCAGTTCCACCTTGTTAACGTTTTCCAAGCCCTAGGCCTGGGAAGTATGACATTTTGCACATCATCATTACCGCCTGAGGTTTCACGTATAGTTGGTCTCCAGTTATCAAAGTCTGAATACCTGCTATTTTTTCAAATTCAAAATTGCTCAGGGTGAGATCTTCTTCCTTGTGTTCAAGCAAAAGGGTGCCATCAGTGGCGGTTGCCTTGATGGTTGATTTACCTAGTATAGTCAAAATAGCCACATCCCTTATCATTTTGACCTTCTAATAAAGGGTGGATGAAACTGCCTGTACATTAGGGTCATGCAACCATAGTCGGCCTAACAACAGGTTAAAGGAGGCTGGCATATCAAGAACATGGAATTCAATCTCATTATCGATGGGTCCTATGGTAACAGTGAACTTGACAACCCCCATCACGTTCCTGTGGGTATTATCATATGCACATACCCCCTGGGCAGTTGGAGTAAAATCATGCTCTTTTAACCTGAGGTAGTACGTTGTTCTGAGTGGACAGACGTTAAATGCTGACCCATTATCAATTAATGCCACAGGTATCCATTTATCAAGTCACTTTATTGTTATGTGGAGAGGCTTAGGGGTCCTTCGGTGGGCAGATCTTTTTCCGTAAAAGCAATAACGTTATTCAGCTGGGTAGAAGCAACCATTCTTACTTGTTGATCAGGAGTGATGTCGATGGAGATGTCGGCTTTTCTTAGAGCCCTTAGCACGGCTTGCCTATGTTTGTGGGATGCCATCAGTAGCCCCCAAATACTTAGGTTAGCCTGAATTTTTTTGAGTTACTTCAGTACAACAACATCCTAATTTTTAGCTTCCGCTGCGGGCTAGCTAGCTTCACCTTTCTCTAGGTAGGCGGGTTTAAAGTGTATTCCACTCATGATCAAATGTTCAACCTCTTCTTTGGGGTCTCACAGACCATCCTAGTGATCTATAGCAGGGTTTACTTAGGACAAGTCTAGTCCTTCTAGTCCCCATAAATTATATTTTGCTGTTTTCTCTGTTTCTATGTTGGTTGTTGGGTGATCCATGTCGGCAGGCTTTGTTCTTTTCTTCTGGGGTGGGCTTTGTTCTTTCTCTGCTTTTTGATAGTTTATTTCTTCTATCACCTACAGTTCTTCATCTCTCCAGCTATCATCGGTCCCTAAGTAGTCCCAAATATCATCATCAAGAACAAAAAGATGTATAATGCCTTATCCTTCTTTAGATGTGATATCTAGGTTATCTTTCTACTTTCCTTTACTCATAATCCTATTCTCGGTAGTTTGGATATCAGCGGGCCCGATGCCTGTCACATATTCAGCTTCTTTGTTTGCTTCTTCTTCCTGTCCTTTATTCCTCGGTTCTTTTGACCTTCGATTTTTCTTAACCCTAGTTTGAGCCTTGCTGTTAGACTCATTCTTAGGTTCTGATCCTGAGTCTTTCCTGAATCTCGCTGCCATTATTGACTTTACCCTTATCTATGCTTCTGTTCCCGTTCTTACTTCTGCTTCTGTCTCTGTTTCTGCTTTTGTTTTTGGTTTTGATTCTGTCCTTGCCTCTGGTTCTGGTTCTATCCTTGCTTCTATCCCTGATCTTATTCCTGATCCTGTACTCCCTGGGTTACATTCTGATTCCTCTTTTAGTTTGCTTATGTCCGCTTGATCTATACTGTTATTTATTATGGTGCCAGAAGTAGAAAATTCATCATCATTGGGATCACTACCCTCACTTCTTTTTGATTCATCGTCTGTGCATTTATCTCCTGATTCTTCTGATGAAAGCCAACCATAATTGCTAGTGTCAATGTTAGGGTCGTAGAAGGAAAACTCCATATGCACCTCGTTATTTGATGCCATATTATCCCATTCCTCTAGCATTCCTTTCGCATCCTCTAGCTCTTCTAAGTCATTTTCCTCTACGTACAGAGTCCCTTCTGCATCTAGAGAAAAAAAAAAATTCCCTTCTGGGAGAGGTGGACTTGATCTGACAACCCCTTCTGGGCAGATATAGATGCTGAGATCATAGCAGGCTGAAGTTGTATGGATATGGTTTATGTTCCGAGGGGGTGGGTTCATGTGATTCGGTAGTAGATTGGTGGTAACGTTAGGCTTAGCCTTTGTTGGGGGTGGGATCACCTTATTATTAATCAAATCCTGAATCTTATGTCGAAGCCTCATGCAGTATTAGATGGCATGCCCAGGCACCTGATGGTATTCGTAGTATCCATCAGGGTTGTAATTGGTTGGGAGTGGATGGTGAGGAGGCGCTGGAGCGAGGGGCCTTAGGGGCCCGTTTTCCACCAACCTTGGGAATAACATAGAGAGTGGAACACTTAACTCATTGAATACTCTCTGAACAAATGGGAACAAAAATGCTGGTCTAGCCAGCCATGGTTAAGGGTTGAGAAGGTTTACTTCTGCTGCCCTTGACATGTTATTGTTGGGGAGACTCTGGGTAACTTGGTTGGTTGGATTGGTAGGGTAGCTATCCTGACCCTGATAAGGCCTACGGGGTTTTTACTGACATTTACCTGCCTCTGTTCTAACTTTTGTCCTCTCTATTTCCCCTGTCTGGAGGGCATCCTCAATTTGGATTCTAGCATCAAACAGTTGCTTGAAAGTCATGAGTGACTGAGTAATGAGGTACTTTTAGAATTGGGGTTGCAAGTTTTTTACTACCGTCCGGACCTATTCTTTCTCTGTAGGCCGGTTGGTCATCTTAGCTGTTTTACCCCTCCAGCTGGTCAAGAAGTCGATAAAAGCTTCCCAAATGTTCTGTTTAGTGGTCTCCAGCCCCGTTATGGTTACATCCAGTTGGATGTTGTAGTTATAGTGCTCGACAAATGCGGTAGCAATGTCTTCCCAAGTTCTGGTTCTGGTGGCTTCTAAGGTTAGAAACTAACGTCGAGCAACCCCTATAAGGGACCTATGGAAGAGTTTTACTTTTAACTGGTCATCAATACCCATGGGAGATAGGGTACTAACATACATCCGTAGGTAAATCCTAGGATCTCTGGTACTGTCAAATTTTTCCATGTTAGGCATCTTTAATTTTTCAGGCAATTTGACATTGGGAAGTAGATAGAGTCCTTCAACATCAATCATGTATTCGTCGACTTCTCTAGTTTTCCTTAACACCTTTTCCAACCTGTCGATCCTATCAGATAGTAAGGCCTCTCGGACCAAGACCGGATCTATTATAGTAGCAGCAGCTGGCAGAATAATATTGAGAATAATAGCAGCGGGTCTATCTGTCCCATACTATTTGTTATTCCAAATAAGGTTGTTGGCTACTTCGTCTTGTGGATTTCTTAGAACCTGATTCGCCTGAAAGGCCCGAATCTCTACTTGACATTTAACCTAGGTCTGGGTGTTATCTTGGAGCATGAGGGTCATGCCCTCCAGATCTTGTTGCATCTCTGACAAAGTTCAGATCAACGCAGCATTTGCATTGCCATCTCCTGCCATTGTATTGTTTTCTAGATTGGGATTTCCTCTCTCGAGTTGTCTTCTTGGCAATCGAATCAATATGGGCGTAGTGTTAGAGCTTGAAGAAGCAATGATAAACCCTAATAGATATAGAAAGAGATGGGAAACTAATCAAATCATATGTGTAAGACATTATAGCTCGTGATGACCCTATGAGAAGAGCGAAAATAGGAAAACGAAGCTATAGCAAAGAAATAAAGGCGGGCAACCAAGACCCGGCGACTGAGGGCGTAGGAAAACCCCAAAAAAGAGAAAAAAAGATTACGGGTAATAATACCCGGCTTAAATGGAAAAAGATTCATGGAGCCTTGGCTCGACGATAAAGGAACTCAGGATTTCTTCAAAAAATCCCGAGCGAGAGAAATAAAGGGGTGTGAATGATAAAATTCGACTTAAAACAAAAAGACATCGAGATGCCGGATCTCTAGGCCTAAGAAGTGGTCACGGGAAAAACCAAGCTTAGAAGAGCGTCGAAACTACCTCAATGCCTCGGGATTTGCAAAGATCCGAGATAAAGAAAAGAAAGGTGTGGGCGAAGCCCGGCTTATCTAATGGCAAGGTGAGCTCATGCGTTAAAAAAGAAAAAACCAAGGGCATGGGACGATACTGACTTACCCTATCCGTCGAGACTCTGAATCTTTATGGCTGAAAAAAAAATGAAAAATACGGGCGCGAGACGATATTGTCCTATCCGTTGAGACTGATCTCTACGGCCAAAGAAAAAATAGGGTTTGCGAGAGGAGCCCGACTTATCTGTTGAGACTTTGAATCTCAAACGGCGAAAAAAATGAAAAACCAAGGGCACGGGATGATACCGACTTACCCTCTTCGTTGAGACTCTAAATCTCTACGGACGAAAAAAAAAATGAAAAATACGGGCGCGGGACGATACCGGCCTATCCGTCGAGACTGATCTCTGCGGCCAAAAAAAAGTTCACGAGAGAAGCCCGACTTATCCGTCGAGACTTATCTCTCTATGGCCAAGAAAACAAAGGAAAGGGTGCGGGAAGTCCCGGCTATTATCCGTTGAGACTCTGAATCTCTACGGCAAGAAAAAAAGGGGAAGAGTACGGAAGACCAAACTCAAACGAAAAAAATATTTCGCCAAATGGCAAAAAGGGTGCGAAGCGTACCTCGGCTTATTCATTGAGACTTATCTCTCTACAGTTAAGGAAACAAAAGAAAGGGTGCGAGAAGATACTGACTTACACCTTGAAAAGACATATAGATACCGTTGAGAAGCTGAGCTCAGACTGTAACACCCCACTCCCTTTAGGGTAATTAATCCCACGTGGGGAGGGGTGGTACGGCTCTCCTAACCAACCTATGCACAAATATGTATCATAAACAAGGGATGCACTCCGCATTGCCCCAAAATAAAACCAACAATATCCATGGATAATATCTCATACATGCAACCACGAAGGGATACTCCATCCCAAAATCCTACGTACATAAAAGTAACTAACAAAAGGGATACACAATCCCAACCAACATCAAAAGATCAACTGAGTACTGTTCTACTTATTACAAATTCCATCTAGGAATATTACTCAAAAGAAACTTCTTCAGCCCGGCACTAGTGGAACTCAAGCTACCCCAAACACCTGTAATCTGCAACCACAAGGTTACAGGAGAGTCGGCT